>JADRCH010000108.1:3445183-3466829 GCA_019843965.1 Rhynchomys soricoides | reverse complement strand
TGTGACTGACCTGCTGTGTGACTGACCTGCTGTGTGACTGACCTGCTGTGTGACTGACCTGCTCTGTGACTGGCCTGCTGTGTGACTGACTTTCTGTGTGATTGACCTGCTGTGTGACTGGCCTGCTGTGTGACTGGCCTGCTGTGTGACTGTGAACTGTGAATGCCAGTCCACATTTTCTAGGAGCTACATTGAAAAGGGAGAATATGCCACATATGATAACATAAGTATGTAATTCCAACACTCTTATACTCAGAGGCAGGAGGATAAGATATTCAAGGCTAGCCTTGGCTACAGGGCAAATTCAGAACTAGCCTGGGCTACAAGTTTTTATATTTGTTTTTTTAAAGAAAAAAATGTGCAAATTGATGACATGTTTAATTTAACCTAGCACATTAAAACTTGTCATTTCACTTTGTCATCCTATTAAATTAGAAATTTTACAATTCAGAGTTGTTTGTTTATTTTTGGTACTCAACTCTGAACTATTGTTTTTATTTTGTTGCTTTAGTATCTCACCATCACATAAGCCACACATGGCTGGTGAGCACTGGGGTGTAGGAGAGGAGGAAGGAAGAGTAGAAGGGGAGGCGAGAGAAGACAATGTTGTGGAAAGCCTCAGGATCCCTTGTAAGCAGAAAGATGCTTGCGCAGTCGCTGGTGGTCTCCAATGTGGAACTCCCCACAAGGAGGAAGGCAGGCCCCACCAGCCGGCCAGTAGGCTCCTTTCTCCTGCCTAGTGACAGTGCATCCTTCTGGGGCAGGTATTGGTTGACTGCATTTGGGGTGTAAATATAAATGGTTTTCAGTGTATGGAGCAATGTGTTGGCTATTAGGATCCCTTGCTCTGCTGCTCTTGTAGGGGACCCAAGTTCAGTTCCCAGCCCCTGCATTGGGTGCCCCACAAATGACTACAACACAAGCTCCAGAGGATTCTTCCATGGGCACTTATACATGTGTGTCTAATACTCATGCAGACACCAAAACACCCGTGAATACAACATTTTAAAGAAATCTTAAAGAATAAAATTTAATTTTAAAAAGAAATTATTTTCACCAAATTTATTGTCTTAATATTTCGGAAAAAAATAAATCTCCCTGTTCCTTCCTCTCACCAAAATGTTCTACTTGAGCTCATCAATGTTTCTTCTTTTCTGCTGAATATGGGTTAAGTCAGCAGGGATGAACCTAGATCTTTAAGAGTCCCCTTTTAACAGTGAGTCACAATGACTAATAAGCAGCCTCCTGAGACTTCAGAGAGGCCATCTTTATATGCGCAAATAATGAGCAGTGTGTGTGTGTGTATGTGTGTGTGTGTGTGTGTGTGTCCTGACGGTCCTGCATGCAGATTGGCTAGGGGAGCCAGAGTCACTCGTGTATGTACGATTGGCTGTTTCTGTGCACCAAGTTGTGAATCTGCATGTGACTGTGGGAATATTCAGGCAAAGCTGAAAGAGCCTTCTTTGGAGTATGTGAACTCTCTGGTTCTGTTCAGACTTGGCTCAGTTGGCATCGTCTTTAATGATATTGACGTGGAAGCATGCTATTTACTCGTATGTGATGAGATGCATCTCAGGATATAAGCTGCGTCTGCACCACAGTGAGGAGAAGGAGGCCTTATGGGTAGATGTTTGCTGGGTGTCCGAGGAGTGCACTGAACAACTCCATTTGTTGCTGCAAAAACATCAGGCCTGAAATAACTTCGGGAAGAACAACTTTTTAATTCAGCTCACAGGTTGCAGTCCACCATCTCAGATGTCAGGGTACATGCTCAAGCCAGGAACCTGGAGGCAGGAACTGAGGCAGAGATAAGGAGGGACATCGCCTACTGCTTTGCTCCTGGCTTGCTCAGCCTGCTTTCTCCTAACACTTAGGATCACCTGCTTAGGGATGGCACTGCCCATAGTGGGCCAGGCCCTCCTCCCACATCAATCAGCAACCAAGAAAATGACCCATAAACACTAGCCAGACAGTCCCTCAGTTGAGATTCCTTTTCCCAGATAAGCTAGGATTGTGACAAATTGACAAAAACTTACCAACATAACATACAAATGGGCTTCATTTGTTAGTAGATGTTGTCATAATCCCACAGGGAATACAGTTTATTCTGTCCTAACCTCTTTAAACTAGTTATGTACACAATGAGTTTTCAATTCCATTGTTTACATTGGGTGTGTTTATGTTCAGAATTTTTTTTAAAAGCCCCCTAAAGAGTGTATTGAGACACAGTGGCAATTCCCTTACTGTGCTGAGCTCTTGGTACTGCATTTCTCAGGGTACTGAGAACACTCCTTGAGGTACTGGGCCCCAGGGCACCGCGCTTCTTGGGACAGTTCCTGTTTTTATATTCTACTGTGTGATGTGAAGATTCCCAGATGCTTGTGTGCAGCCTTGGCCTCTGCCTTGGTATTTCTATGCATTTTTATATCTTTCTTCTGTCTTAGTGGTGATACCAACCTTCGATTTCCCCATGGTCCTCTGTGAATGATTCTGACTCCCAACAGCTCCTCCATTTTGACCCAGCATTTGCTTCTGCTGCTGTCACATGTCTGAGAGGGGATGTGGTGTCCTTCCCTCTTGAGGGATCTGAGATGCAAGGGCAGTGGGGATGAGATCTCCTGAGGTGGATGGTAGTGATGGCCACACGGCAACAGGAAGGTTCTTAGTGCTGCTTCAAAATGCTTACAATAGTAGTTTCTTTTAGTGTATATTGTACTACAAGATATAAAGCTTCCAAGCATCCCCCAAGTTGACTTGCTGATAGTGTTCCAAGACCATTTATGGACCCTTTTCATCTTACCCTCATGGTTGGCCTACTTGGGGTGCAGGGTATGCGTGGCCCTCAAAGTTCATATCCATAGTGACCATATATGTGTGTGACAAGACCTTACCATAATGTATTGACAGCTGGTAATGAGCCTCTTCAGTACTGTGGGTTGGCCTGCTTGTGGATGAACTAGCCTGGTGTGGTGGAATTTCCTGGGTAGGAAGTCAGTAAATAATTTGTATAATTCAATGCTGTGGTAAATGCTGTAAATACATGCCTGGAGAGTCTGGACAAGCACCCCAGTGGGCAGCATGCAAGCTCATGCACAAGCTCAAGGTTCCATTTTAAAACACGAAAATAACTAAATCAAATTAAGATTTTATCTAATCATAATATACCTAAATATTATCATTTTAATTAGCAGTACAATTTTTTTTTTTTTTACTTAAAAGTTTTGTCTTCTAACTTCATAATAAGTCTTTGGAATCACATATCTTTTAAAACGTTTTATTCCTTTTTATTACATTTTAACCAGTGGATTAAATTGTTTGGGTGTGTGTAAAGGCATGTTATGGTACATGTGTGGCAGTCAGAGGCACCTTGTGGGAGTTTGTTCTCTCCTTCAACCATGTGAGTCCCAGGAATTGAACTCGGGTCATCAGCCTCAGCATTAGGCACCTTTATCTGTGGAAACATTTCACGGGCCCAGGAAAATTTCTTTCTCTCTTCTGTCCTCTACCTCTCCCAAACCCTCTCCACCACCCCCTTCTTTCTACTGGTGATTGAGGCCAGAGTCCTGCATGTGTTAAGCTAGCACTCTGGAGTTGAGGTAGATCTTTATACTTTAACTATGTGGGGTTAATAGCTACAGTATTGAACTGTACTGGTACAGAACAAGAGATGAAAGGAAGGAAGAGTTGCCATGATGATCTCATAATAGTTAGCTGATGTGAGTTTCAAGTCCCTTCCCATCAAAAACCGAATAACATTGTGTGCATGCATGGTGTATGTGTGTGTGTGTGTGTGTGTGTGTGTGTGTGTGTGTGTGCGCGTGTGTGCGTGTGTGTGTGATGTCTATGTGTGTCTCTGTGGGTGTGTGTATGGGTGTCTGAATGCTTGTGTCTCTGTATGTGTATCTGTATGTGTGTGTCTGTATGTGTGTGTCTATGTGTGCCTGCATGTTGTTTCATTAACATTATCTTTGTCACTTTGAGATGAAGCCTTGAAATTAATTTAAAAAGCAATCGATTGTCCTTGCCGGGCCCAACCTCTCAGCCTTGACTTACTTACCATCTACCGAGTCTTCCATATCATCTTTATGCTGCTTTATCAGAGTTTTGGTTGGTTTTTATAGAGCCTGTCTCTGAGCCATGAATTTCTTGGTTCTTATTAGATATTACAGTCGGAGCTATGGATCCAATGTCCTAAACTTTCTGTGTAACAGTCTGTAGCATAGGGAGCCTCTCTGTCTCCAGTCTGTCTAGTTGACAGGCCTGGTGTCCTGAGGGTGGAAGGATATTTGAGTAGTTGAGACTTGGCTGATGTGCCATGCTGTACCAACCCTCTTCTCTCCCACCGCTTCTTTACCTCCTCCCTCCTTCCCTCTCTTCACTTTTAGAAGCTTGGGTTTTTAAATGGAAAGATGGTGGAAATCTGATTTTAAAGAACCTTCTAATGAAAGTTTTAACTTGTTCCAGAAATTTCAAAATGATGCCTATTGCAGCCAAGGGTGGCGAACAGTGTTTAAAAATCTGATTCTTATTCCTTCTGTGCACAGTGAAAAGCTCACATTGAGAAATGATTGATTTTAGTGTTTCACCAAATTGGATCTACTACAAAGCTTAGGCAGATTGATGCTATAGAAATGGCAGTCTTAAAGGAACTTATACATTAAAAAAAAAGCTTCGGGTGAGCAGTGTGATTATCAGCTTTACCTGTGAGAGAAATTACCAGGGAAGGTGGCTTCTCCCTCACACCAGGCTCTTTGGTATTGACAGATCCATTAGCGAGTGTAATTAGAAAAGCAAAGTCAGACTTGGAATAATTAGGTTAAAGTCACAAATGATGGCTGGACAGAATAATAGGTGTTGTTACTGCTGCTGCGTGATGGAGCGGACGGAAGGCAGTAGGGCCGTGTGCCAAGATTGCCTTTCTGTGTTGGAGAGCTTAGTGGACTGTTCTGACAGCCAGGGCATTGCTTCAGTTCCTCTGAAGATGCCTGAAGAGCTTCGTTTCCAGGGGGGAAATAGGCTGCAAAATGTTTGGCTAAACAAAAACATAGTCATAACAAAAGCAGAATCAACTGTGTCCCAGGAGTGTTGAGAAATGTGTGGTTTTGTGGGTTAGGATTCCACATGTTTTCATTCCTCTTCTTTCTCTTAACTCTTGGAATGATGGTAAAGTTTTTTATAAGGTTAACATTGCTTATTTTAAGAGACCTTCCGGCCATTGAACAGCCCTAAATACTTTTCAGCAGAGACGTGATGTTAGAAAGACTAATCTTGGCAATCGCTCAGGGAAACACTGGATTTCCAAAGGGATTCGAATGTAACTGTGGTTCTAAGCTCTCTTCATATGGGTGCAGAAGAGGAGGGACTCAAGAGACAGGTACCGTCAGCTTCTACAATAATGGCCCTAAAGCCACGGGTAGCTGTGATGCTCCATGAAAGTAGCCAGATGGGCTTCCCTCAGCATCCTTGCGGGTCACTGTCCTCTCTGATGTGCATGCTGAGTGTCAGTAGTGTGGGCCAGAGGCAAGAATAGAGGAAGGGCACCCATAGCCTACATTGGCAAATGCCCCAGCCACACTCTGAAGCCCACCCAGTCTTGACTTTTAGTCATGGGGGTTGAGAATTTAAAGATCAGGATTATGATTTCTGACTATTCCAATGAACTGGAAATTCTGGAAAATGGGTGCAGCTGGAAATCGGAGATTATTATATTAATAAGCAAACCCCACCAAGACGTAGAAAGATAAACATTACATTTTTCTCATATAAGTGGAATCTGGTGAGAGAGGGGAGAGAGAGAGACAGAGAGACAGAGAGAGAGAGAGTGTATGTTTATATGAAAATAAAAAGGAGAAGGGAGGAAGGGAACGAAGGGGGAGAGAAGGAAATATTTGGGGGGATGGAGGAAGACTAGGGAGAGAGGGGATGGAGGAGGACCAGGGAGAGAGGGGATGGAGGAGGGCAGTGTGGGGTAATACCCAGTATAGTGATACATGTATACAGACATGTCACAGTGAAACACAGTGCTTTGTATGATAACCAACAAATTTTCTTTGAAAGTTGTATGCCACTGGGTCCACATGCCTGTTGGGAGTACCTACGACAGGACAAGGTACAGTCCCCTGGGTCTAAGTGGTTCTGACCTGAGTCTCTTGTTTACTTCTCTATCTGGACCCCAAGGCACCCACTTGAGTTCTGTATCAACCCATCTATGTAGTGGTGACTCCCTTGAGCAACCCAGCACTTGGGCAACTGAGACAGAAGGACCACCATGAATTCACCATTAGCCTGGGCTACATAGTAAGGCTGAGGCCAGCTTGAGCTACATGGTGCAAGATTGTTATAGTGCATGTTAAAATCTTGGAGCTGAGGCTCTGCTCCTGCACACGTGGAAGAAGCCAGCAGGAATCTGCCTGTGTCATGCTGTAGGGTACCTAGAACAGAGGGAGCATGCCAGTGTAGCAGGAGTTCAGCCTAGATCAGGCCTAAGGTCTGATCACTGTAGGTGTGACTACAGAGTGAGACAGGCTGGGAAGAGGAAGGGAGGATAGGACTCTCCTCAGGGTGCTGTCCTCCCTGTTCAGGCGCCATTTGTTCTTGCTGGAGAGAAGCCATGGTTGAGAGCCTCATCAGTTGCTTATCTTCAGTATGCGAATGGCAGTGCACCAAAGTTCCACCTCATCATGTAGCGGCTTATGTGGTTCTGTTCCAGAGAAGGTGTCCTAGTCAGAGGATTCAAAATGGCAACCTCACATATGTGGGGTTTGTCTTCCAGGTCCTCCTCAGATTCCGGTTTTCTCCCGTGGTCTGCTCTGGTCCCTTCCTTATTCTCAGGAACTTCCCCTGGGAGTCTACTGTGCTCCTAAGTGGCCAAAATTCTCCGAAGAACCAGGTCATAGACAGGTTGTGACCAGGTGAAGAGCAATGGGCTCCCTGCCCTGCCTCTCTGCCATCTCTACCCAGAGCATGGCATCATTCCTTATTCCCATGTCAGCTCTGGCTTTCCCAAACTCTTTCCCCTCATTTTGAACCATTTGCCTTACTATACTTTGTTGCTTCTAAGTTAGACAAAAATAGATTCCTCTGTCTTCAAGTGGAGATAATAAAACTCTCATTAGAGTTGGAAATTCCTTTCCCAAATGTTTATCCAAGATCTCGATTTCATAGTAAAGGGCCCAAGAGGTGGGGAGGGATTTCTGTCATTTATCCAAGGTTACATAATCAGCAATGAAATCAGACAATTATTACAAAGCAGAATACTAGAGAGGTTACTCTGACTGGCTGGTTAGAAACAGATTAACAACTGTAATCTGTATGTCCATCTGAACATCCCATCATTTGATATGTCGATAAATCAACCATTCCTTATTTTTAATACTATTTAATAGTTATATATTACATTACATAGCTTATTTTTCTAATAGTAATATTAAGAGATTGACATAGCATTGGGGGATTGACAACTTTACAACAGCTAGGCTTTTTTAAACTTTTATTTTATTAGTTTTGATTGTAATATTTGTAGGGTGTGTGTGTGTGTGTGTGTGTGTGTGTGTGTGTGTGTGTGTGCCCTTGAGTGCAGGTACCCATGACAACCGTAAGAGGGCACCAGATCCCGAGCTTGAGTTACAGGAGGGTGTGAGCCTTCCATGTGGGAACTGAATTCCAGTCCTCTGTTGCAGTAGTGTAGGCTCTTACTAATTCGCCTCTTCAGCCACAAGAACTAAGCTTTTGCTTTTGTATTGTGGGTTAAGGTTCAAATAGAAACATGAAATAAAGATCTTTAATCATACTTACAGTATAGACCTTTTTACTGCAGTCTAACTATTAAGACTCATTTCTATTTATTTTTGTTGTTGTTGTTTCAGCCATGGAGCTAATCTTACTCAGATGGTGCACTTACCAAAAATTAATGTCCTAAAATGGTTGACTTTTGACAAACGAATATTAGATTTTTTTTTAAAAAATTAAAGGGTGTGTGTTCTATTTAGAAAGCATTTAAGTATTAGGCAGTTGGTTTCCTTATATTTATAGTGCACTAATTTGGGAATATTAAGGCTAAAGGGCTGGGTGGGGATGGAGCACAGTCTAATGGCCCTGATCTGTTAGTGTCAACATGGTATCCATCTGCCAGCTCTCCACCCATCCTGACTGACCGTTGGGCTGTGTTGATTACACTCACACACACCATTGTCAACCCAACTGAATTTTAAAACCACCATTTGATGGCAGACAGCCTGGTGCATACATAGAACCTTACTATGTTCACATGGCTTAGGGCTAAGAGCTAGTGAGGAGCATGGGAATCCTGTCACTGAGCTGAGAGTGGTGGCTTGCACAAGTAGTCCCAGCTACTGGGAAGCCTGGGATTGGAAGAGCACTTGGGCCTTGGATCCAAAGCCACTGAAGTCCAGTATGGCAGAATGTGGTTATAATTCTAGCACTGGGAAGGGCAGAGACAGACAGATTCCTGGGGCTCACTTGTCAGCCATCTTAGGGTCTTGGAGCAAGTCCCAGGCCAGTGAGAGACCTTGTCTCAAAACCAACAAACAGGAACCGCAGTAACAGCATAGAAGATGGCTCCTGAGGAACACCCGAGGGTGACCTCTGGCCTCTATTGGTACACATGTGCATACACACATGCACATGCCTGGACATGCACCCACATACAAACAGACATGTAAACACAAAAGTCCTAGTAAAGAAGAATTCATTCATTATCCAAGTAAGAGTTTGAATCTTTGCCACATTTACAGAAGGCCTGCCCCTCAAGACAGTTGGGCCTGGAATTTGATTTCACCAAAGCCCTTTATGTTACTTTCTTCAAAGAGGAGCTCTGATGATAGATTTTCAGGTTTAGTCAATGTTCCAGGTTCTTGCTGTCAGAACAACATTGTTGGAAATATCTTTGTCCATAAATCCTCTTTTTATTTCATTTTATTTTTTTTAAAAATTGAATCCTTTATAAAATGGAGAAAGTGTGGCATGTGGGCTATCGTATAATTCCATTGCCAGGTCTGGCAGGTTTATCTGGAATTATGTGGGTTCCACTCCAAACCTCGTTTGTGGACTTTGAAATAGCTATAAAGCACCCACACTGTATCTGCATCTCTTGATGTGCATTGATGTGCGTTTTCTAAGATGGAAATATATTTTCTTATACATCATCGCCACCCCAGCGTTTGTCCCATCTTGCCTGCTCATATCCTGAATCATCCATTCCAGTCTGAAGTTGGGGTCTTGTTAAGTAATTGAGTATGAGGTGAAGCCACTGCCTGTTGTGGACTGCTCAAGTCCCATGTGTGTCAGAGCAGATTAGGGATCAGGAAAGTAAGCGGAGGAGTCTGTCGCTACAGTAGGGATGCAGCAGGGCTGCTGGTGGGCACATGCTGCTTACAGGATCATGCTTTGGAGATGCCATGCAGAGGGAGGGTGAGCCTGAGACGAACATGGCGTGCCCAAGAAGCAATCTGGAAAGTCAAGGACAATATCTTATAGGGTAGCCTTGTCAGGACACATGTAGCTGCCCCTACAGTGAGAGGCTGGCCCTCCATTGATAGTAGCTCTGTGCTACTTGCTTCTGGGATGACTTGGTGACTGCCTTGGCACTGCTGTGTGCCTGTGACGCATGTGCTCTTTCTGTGTGTCCACCAGGAGTGCTCCAAATGGTGGAGATCCTGGACAGAGTGTCCATGCACTAGGGGATTAAGGCACCTTACCCACAGAGAGATTCACTCCATCAGCTGTGAGGAGCCTGTCAGCTTGCCCAGCAGGGGCATTATGGAAGTGAAGTCAGAGGATCTGTTACTCTAATAGAAACAAAACTATAAAATGACTAGGAATAAACTTGATAAATATATAATATCCATATGACGAAATTCAACTCAAGTAAATCAAAATGGTGCTGGGCTGTTTGTGGATAGCAACCTGCAGCATGGTAGAAACCACTTGGTTTTAATGTTCTCGGTCAAGCTATAGTTTGAATATGAATCAATAAAAACACCAACATTTTTTAAGGGAATGAAGGGGGCATTTGGTTAGTTGGTTTTAAAAAATGATTTTGAAAAAGAAATTAAAGAAGGTTTAAAAATTAAACAGGGAGAGAAGATTTTCAGGAAACAGACTCAAAACATACTTATGAAACCAACGTGGTGAAAGATAGCTTAACACAGATAAGTTAATTTATTACAGTCACAAACAAATATATTCATTAATGAGAAAAGTCACTTCTCAAATCAATAAGGAAAAATAGGTAACCTTCAGGGGTTGAATTCATAGTGTATGCTTTGCAAGATAATTCTGAAATATATTTAAGATTTACATGCAAAAAGGTGATATATTATAAAGCATTAGCAGAAACGTTATATATTCCAATGTCTTTCCGCTGCACTAACGTATACAACTCAACTTTTGCAAAGTCAGAAGGCAAGTATTGAAGTGAGGAGAGACAATTGCAACCTGTATGTATCATCAGGAACTAAATTTTCTAATATATAATAGTTCCTGAGGACCGGGTGGAAAATTGGTCAATAACACAATAAAAACTGTGGCAGAGTTCCCACAGCTCATATGCACAATTTAAATAAGGAAGGTTTAATAAGGCCAACTACAGATTGCATAGGAAGTCTAGATTGCACCACACAGGGCTAGCTTCCTCTTTCCTTTCCTTTTATTATGAGATTATCCAGGGAACGGGAAGTAAATCTTTTATAGAGAGAAGTAAATCTTTACTTCTTTATGAATGAAGTCTGGCAATATCTGAGCACATGACGGTCTGTAACTCAGCACAGTCACACCTTTGGCTTGTTTATTTTGAGGTATGGTCTCACTAGGTACCCCATACTCACCTTGGCTTCACAACTCCTCTGCCTCAGCTTCCACAGTGCAGGGATGACAAGCACACACCATTAAACCCAGCTTTAGAAATGTGTTTTCTAAATATGTTATATATGTGCATGTGAAACCATGTAGGGATGATATTCTTATTAGAACCATGTAGAAACAAAAGCTCTTGTAATCATTGGTGTAACACATAAGTAGATCTACAAAAAATAAAGCAGAAAGTGCTCTGTGCACCTAGGAACCTGAGACAGGAGGATGTCTCAGTGTTGGAGGCTAGCATGGTCTACAGAGCGAGTCCTTGTATCATTAAACCAGACCAAACCAAGTGTGAATACCTTGCCCAGCCTAACAATATCCTTTCCTTATGGAATACTTTGAAGCAGCACAGAACAGGTATATAAGGTTATTCTGTTATTTATATAAAAGGTGATAGATAGGCAGTCTTATCATGGATGAATTAGCAATTGTCAATGTATACCTAAAAATAGATCACAGTCATTGCCTCTAGGGAAAAGGCTGAGGGCTTGGATGTAGACTTTCCACTGCACACAAGTTTTGGACCTTGTCTACCCTGCTCATATTAATAAATGGGCTGGAGAAGAGGCTCAGTAGATAGAGAGCTTCCTACTTGTCTATCTAATATTGATGCCTTTACATGAAATGGGAGAAGACAGTTGTTTATAAAGTCTGTGGAAGGCTTGTCTGGAAAGAAGTGACCCGGAAGGTGCTCACCAGACCCAAGGGAGAGGGACTTAGTTATGGTTTGAAGGATCGTGGTGTGGGTCTCTGATTAGCCCTTTTCTCCCTGTTCTAGCGGAGCTGCCGAGATCCTCAGCCACGAGGTTAGCCTCTCTGCGGGACCTGCCTGACCAGCTTCGGGAGTTGTATCAGGAAGGCTTCTCACTGGCCGCCCTGCATCCGTTTGTGCAACCAACACACAGGCAAGAGAAGATACCCCTCGAGCACATCTTTAGGGCCATCCTGGTCAAGAAAACCAACAGGTAAGGACCCAGCACTCATTAGCATCGTGTCACGTGGAGACTAAGGCATCTGTATGTAGAGTGGGTAGGGAGGATGGATGGATTTGTACACTGTCCCTAAGGATAGGTAAGCCGAAATGAAGTTCTGTAGCATCCTGTGGCGAGAGACAAACGCCACCTCTGACTACAAGTAGAATTCGAGCTCATGCCCCTCCTTTTAATTTATGAGCAAAACTCAGCTTGAACAATGTCTTCTCTGCAGAAGCATGCTTCCAGAATCATACAGCAAGTAAAAATATAATAAAACCATTAATCTGAAAATCCATGGCTGGAAACAACATTTTATTAGAGGCTTTATACAAGCTTAATGTTTCCCTCCAAGGTTTAGAAATACTTCGCAAATTGGAGTCTGCCAGATGTTCTGTTAATTACCTCTGAAGGACAGGCCTTCTCACCCCCACCTCCTGTCTCCCACACCCACCTCCTGTCTCCTACCCTCCCACCCTCCACCTTCCACCCCACCCCCAATACTCTCATTGAGCTGGTCTTGATTTTAACTTTTAAGATAGTCGGCTTGAGTGTGTTTTTCAGTCTGATTGGTCCAATTGAGTGTTACTTTGGCATCTTGACTTATGCCAGAGTGGGAAAAGAGGTGGGCTTAGTCTTTTAAAAAGAGCAATACTCATTTTAAATGCTTAAAAATAATGATAAAAGCAGAAAGTACACTAAGTCTATCTGTTTTTATAACAATAAACTTTGAGGCTGGGCATGGTGGTAGACACCTGTGACCCCATCACTTAGAAGGAGAAAGCTGAAAGATTGGGAGTTGAAGGTCTAACTTCAGCTACGCAGTGAGTCCCAGGCTAGTCTATATTACATGAGACACCAGCTTAATGAATATGTAAGTAAATAAACTAAGTCTAAGAATGGAAACTGGATTTACCCTCTGGCCAGGTATCTCAGAAAAAAATGGGCAGCCAGGCTGTGTTTTAAAAGAAAGGGTAAGCAAGTTGTATTCATCTTTGTAAAAGTCTTTGCAGTAGACAGGACCCTGACCTAGTATATTCACAAAGGACACCTATGGGGCATGAGGTGACATTCCAAGATGGACTTCCTTTTGTTTCACAGTGGCTTACCAGGCAATGGACTCTGAGGTGATGCTTGTTGTTGTGACAGTTCTGGGTCACTGTGTTGTTTGTGTGATGACACTTTGTGGTGTCTGCTTTCTACATTTATTGGTTTCTTTGTGTCTGTTAGCCATGGATCAATATCTGATATAATCACATGAGGAAATTATTCTGGGGTCCATGGTGGTATTAATTTACACAGACACACAGGGTATGCATATAATGACAACAGCTTGTGTTAATGAAGCATTCATTGTGTGTCACATGTGATAACTATAATTTTGTCTGCATCGTTGGCTCATGAAATGGGAATCCTGCTTTGTTCCTGGTTTTGCAGGGTAAAGACCCAATCACCATGCAGCATGACTGAAGTTCAAATTGAGAGTCTGTATTAAGCTGCCAGCAACTGCCTGGAGAGAAACTCTTCACACAGAGCAGCCTTGAGTGCATTTTACAGGGAGCTTTTAAAGGCAGAGATGCACAGATGAAGAAAAACTACATCCTGGTTGACAGTTGCAGGGGGCAGTAAAGCAAGCAAGCAGCTTAACAGAAGCCAAAACCATGCAATCAGCTGGGGCATTTCAACCCCGGATTTCTAGAACTTTCTCAGCAGGGGTAGAGAAAGGAGGGTTCAGTTTCAGGTTAAGTTAGAGATGACTTCAGCTGAGACAAGATGGAGGGCCCTTGCTCTGTCACACTAGGAAATCATCTCCCATGCCTGTGTTCCTGCCTCAGGTGATCTCAGAGGAGGTCCTTTCATTTCCCACTCTTCTCCCTTTTATCCAATAGCCATCAGGGAAAATCATTATTGTTTTGAAAGGAAATAAAACAAAACAGGCTCTCTATGTGATATATGTGTTCCATGAGGCACAGCCCAAGGTACCAGTGAAGCTGTTTATTGTGCTGGTCTTTTGTCTTGGTGTTTAGAGAAGACAGGGCCCTGGCATCAGATTTCAGGGGTATTCTTTGTGTGTTCTTCCATGGGAGGTGATGGTAACTCAGGAGTTGGATGAAGTGTGTATATTACAAACACACTGACACAAATATGAGGATATGTCTCTTCTTCTGCCTGCACCAGGAGTAGAACCCTCAAACTAATTTGTCTGTAGATCTTGTAGGGATGCTGTGAAAGAACATTCTGGGTCAGCAGGTCTGCAGTCAGACCTGGATGCTGCATCTCCAGTGTGGTCCCAAATGATGCTTACACCATGCTGAGCTCACACTTTGAGTACCAAGGGTGGAGAACACCTGACTCATTCTTATATATTACCCACACTGTTAGGGTTTTCTGCTCTTCTTTCTAGGGAAGCTTGAGGTACAGAGAAAAGTAAAGAAGGGCCCAAGGCTCCTGGCTAGAGGGCCCATGTTCCAGGTTGCATGTGGTCCCTGGAAGTGGTAGAGTGTCAGGGAGCATCAGTGGAATTTTCTGAGCCTGCCATGTCATAATTGGCACAGTGAGAGGTTTGTAACATACAGTTTGCAAGGCACATTCAGTCATATGATCGGGTGAGCTGGATGAGGATGCCACTGTTTAGTCCCTTACATGCCAGCCAGGAGAGTCAGGGGGTTAGACAGGGGAAAAGAAAATAAGGTTTTTAAGGTCAGAGCACTGATGTGTGGGAAGGTTTCCATGGAAGAGGATGACAGCTTCCTTGGCTGGAGTCACTCTCTGACCCAGGGTGGGCGGTGTACTGTATCGCTGGGTCTGATACACTCCGTCTCCCAGTAGAGAAACAGCTGCCTCCATTAACTTTGTGATGAGCCTTTGGAACTGATTTTTTTTTTTTTAAAGAAAGATGCAAAAATCTGATATGGTACCAAAGGAAACATGGCCAGTGGCTCTCCCAGTTTCACTCTGAATGCTGTTGGGCAGGAGTAGGCTGAACAGCGGGGAGGCTGACGGCTAAAGCACGGTCATTATAAGAAATACTCTTAGAGGTGCTTTCCTCTCCTGGCCAATGCAATAACTGTATGTTCCTGCATCAGGAACATGCCACCACCACACAACTGCAAGCAAGTGATCCAGCAAGCAAGCAGCCCCCAAAGCTGTGTCCGAGGGTAGTTGAAGAAATAAAAACAGAAGAAAGCTTACGTGATTAATTTTTAATACAAACAGATAAAGCAGCACTTATAGCAAAGATGGCCAACATCTGACAACCATAAACACTGTTAAGTGAAATTATTTAGCTCTAGAAAAGGGAGTGAGTGCCTAGTTAATATTTCCTAAGTAGGCACACTGAAAGAGATTTAGAGAAACAATCTATCTGCTTTACAAATGGAGTGTACTGTCTAGAACCACCACAGAAGAATGGCGACTTAAAACTTGGTAGGTGAACACAAAGATCTTGGCAATCAAGTGGGCATTGGGGTATATAATGGTATAAACAGAAAAACCAACTTGATTCAAGCTTATATCCATCTATCCATCCATCTACAGATACCTACTAAGATTGTGAGATTACCATAATGTTTATGTCTAGACCATTGTGACTAACAGACATCACAAATAAAGCAAGTCACATTTTTTTGCTTCCCAGTGCATATAGCAGCTATCTATACACTGTGCATGCAGTATTCTTAGTAAGTTTAGAGTAGCAGTGTGTTTTGTTTTGTTTTGTTCAAAAAATGCACACACCTCAGTTTAAAAAGTAGTTTATTGCTAAAAGACGCTAATGATTATCTAAACTGTTAAGAATATGATGTCAGTAGGTGGGCCCAGCAGGGTTGCCACAACCCTCTGGATTAGTGAAACAGACTACCTGCAAAGCATGATAAAACAGGGGGACCCAGGGTTCACGGGGCATTGTTCCCTGGTCGGGAAGTAGAGGGCCTAGTTTGATATAGCACTTGTTTCCAGGGACCAACAGTTTGGTTGATAAAACTCTCATGACTTGTCTCTCTTGTTACCCTCCTGCTAAAAGAGAAACTATATTTTAACCTGGGCCTTATGTCCTTAGATTTAACATGATTTTGTCTTTATTATTTTGTGTGCACATCTGTGTATATGCACTGTGAAGGGGAGAAGACAGCTTGATGAGGTTGGTTCTCTCCTTCCACCGTGTGGGTCCCAGGACTCAAACTTGAGTTACCGACTTGGCAGCTTTTACCTGCTGATCCCTCATGCTGGGCCCTGGATGTCACTTCTGGGCACACGGGAATACGGAGCACCAGGTGGGAAGAGTTTACTTAAGTCTCCTGTGGAAATGTTTTGTAGTGTCGTTTGCGTAACTGGAGTATATCTTGATAAACTAAAATCTTTGCCAAGTTCCCCGAAAGGCAATATTCAGCTCAGTGACAGTGCCCCTGAACACCACCACCTGACAGATTTCCCTCAAATCCACAAAAACATTTTCAGATCGTTTCTTTTGAAACTCATGCTAACTGCCATTTCATTTTTTTCATACTTTCTTTACATTTCAAATGTTTCCCTCTTTCCAGATCTCCTCTTTGGAACCTCCCTATTCCCTCTCCCCTCCCCCTGCCACTATGGGGGTATTCCCCCACCCACCCATCCACTCTCTTCTTCCCTCCTTGGCATTCTCCTATATTGGGGCATCTAACACCCGCAGGCCCTAGGACCTCTGCTCCCCCTGATGGCTAACAAGACCCTCCTCTGCCGCATATGTGGCCAGCACCATGGGTCCTTCCATGTGTATTCTTTGGTTGGTGATCCAGTTTCTAGGAGTATCAGGGGGTCAGGCCAGTTGCCACTGTTGCTCCCTCCCTGGGGCTGCAAACTCCATTCCATTTTAAGATGTCAGCTCAAACTGCGTACCTCCGCCGATGGTTCATGAGCTGAGTGTATTGAATCCAGTCAAAGCTGTGACTTAGAGAAGTGGCTCCAGCATGAATAGCTGTGATCATGACTAAGTGAGAAGACTGTACCCCATTCCTTAATTGTTCCCTTTTTAAACACACAATATATTTACATTTTGTCTGAATTCTAAGAGTAGTGAAGTTACCTTTTTTTTTTCCTGTGCAGTTTTCCTTAGAGTAAGTTGCCAAAGATCTTAAAGCATCAAGGCTGAAAGACGTTGGTTGTTGACATGTCATGTTTTGTGTTTTTACAGTGAATGGAGAAATGTACTACGATGTTCCCAGCCACTGTATTATTTAGTTCATAAGCAGAGCTCATTTTAAGCTAGTTCATTGTATTGATAGGTTTTTCACCACTGATTGGTTGAAGCTATTTGGGTTTAGGTTTCTGAGAGTCGTATCTAACATGGAACAGGGACTGGGCATTTGATAGGGAGCTGCCCTTTGGCCTAGGGTTATGAAGCTCACAAGAGAGCTAAAGCTGATGCAGACAACACAACATGCATCTAGTCAAAACCGGTAATCCTTTTAAGTTACCTTGTAGTACTGCCAAGTGCTTCTACATAGCGCCGGGGTGCTTTCCTTCTGGGCTAGATTGGACCACAGTTTCCCTGCAGGGAAGCTTTTGGGAAACCTAAGCTGGTTTGGTTTTATAGTGTAATCCTCTCTGGGATGGTGCAATGCTTGTTGATAGAAAGGCATCTGTGGGAACTCCTTTCTTCCCTTGGAGACCGTTCTCTGGCCTATCTGTCTGTTGCCTGAGGTAATTAACATTGTTTTATGTAACAAACATCCTTAGAAATTGAGTTTTGAAGATAAATATGTGCTGTGTAATTTTACTAGATAAAGATGACTCTAAAGAGGTTCCTACTAAATCTTAAGAAACTTACATTGCATGGGCTCTAAACTGTATGTACAATTGTGGTAGTGTCAAAATGGCAGGTCGGTCTTGGTTTTATCTTGAGCAGGATTTTGTCAGTGGGGAAGCCACTTTGAAATTGAGGCCCAGCTCTTCATTAGTGCTGTAACTGGAGAGATGGGTAGATTTGAACAGGGACAGCCATAGGGGATAGGACCTTTCAGGCAAGGAGCCTGTCTCAGGACAGCCTGAAGCCTGAGAAAGCAGAGTGTAGACCGTGGAGGAGGAAGAGGCTGAAGAGGCTGGAGACTGGAGCTGAAACAAGGTTGAGTGGATCCTGCTCCATCGCTGGCCCAGCCTAGGCTGTCATGCCTCCACTCTGCCAGATTACTCCAACAATCCTTTGGAAATGGTGCAGTTGGCTGCTGAGATCTATAGTAAGCTGTTTCATTCTGAATCAACAATATGCTGGAATCTGAGGCATTTTTCCACTCAGACCCCATTGGCAAGCTGTTCTCCCAAGTACTTAGGAGAACCACAGATCCCTGATGAGCCAGCCCTGCCACCCAGTGTCAAGTGATGCTGAGAAAGGCTGTTCTTTTGGCTTTTTCTTTCTCAGTTTCCAGGAGAAAATCTCAGTAAATGCTCAACCTTTAACTCCTTGTTTCTCCTCTTGTGGCAGAGTATAAAATTCTAGAGTCCCTTCTGTCTGTCTAAGACAAGGCTTGCCGATGCAGACGCCTACAGGGGCCAGCTTCTCTCACTAAGAACTCTATGGGAATTAGAGACCCAATGCCTTACTCTGTGCTGTCATTACCATCTCTTGTACACTTATTTTTTTCTTTTCTTTCTTTTTTTTCCCCAAGACAGGGTTTCTCTGTGTAGCCCTGGCTGTCCTGGAACTCACTCTGTAGACCAGGCTGGCTTATACACTTATTATCGCCATGAAAATCCAGAAGTTTGGATTTTTATGTGAAAACCTTTCTTTTTCAAATGCTGCCTTTAACACATCCTTCTGGCTGCTGTTTTGTGTCCATAGAGATTTCTGCACTATGGTACTGTAGTATATTGAATATGTTCCTTGTAGTGATTTGAATAAGAATGGTCCCCATAGACTCATGTGTTTGAATGCTTAGCGCGTGGGGAGTAACAGTATTAGGTGTGGCCTTGTTGGAAGAAGTGTGTCACTGTGGGGCTGGCTTTCAGGTCTCCTATGCTCAAGCTCCACCCAGAGTGGCACAGTCTCCTGCTGCCTGCAGACCAAGATGTGGAACTCTCAGTTCCTTCTCAAGCACCATGTCTGTCTGTATGCTGCCATGACAATAATGGACTAAGTCTATGAAATTGTAAGCCAACCCCAATTAAGTTTTTCTTTATAAGAGTTGTTGTGGCCATGCTGTCTCTTCACAACCATAGAAACCCTAAGATATACTTTGTGGGGGCTTGCTCTCTCTTTGAGACAGTGGTTGAATTTTACCTGTTGGCTTCTCCCTTCCTCCTTGCTGAATCTTCCTCCGTGTCTGGAGTCTCAGCACTTTTTTGAGTACCAGGAGCATTGCTCATTAGTTTTCATTAAATGGAGTCTGATTAAACTATGCCCTCAGAGCTAGAGAGATGACTCAGTGGTTAGGTGGATGGCTTACTGTTGTTCCAGAGGTCCATATTGGGTTCTAGCACCCATGTTGAGTGACCTTCAACCACTTGTAACTCCAGGGGATCTGGTGCCCTCACACATCTGGCATACAGTACATATACACTTAAATAAAAATTTAGCAATAAATCTTTTTTGTTGTTTTCTAAAGAACCACAAGGGCTGGAGTGATAGCTCAGCAGTTAAGTCCTCGCTGTTTCTGTAGAAGAGCCAGGTTTGGTTCCCAGCCTTTCCTAGGTCTAACTCCAATTCCAGGAGATCCAGCACCTTCTCCTGGAACCAGGCATGTGCACAGGGCCCATACATGCATATATACATACATGCATACATGCATACATACAAGAAAAACACTCAACACATAAAATAATAATCAGTTTTCAAGAGTCAAATATTAAAGCCATACCTTGGAAATTAGCTACAATTATTCACTAAAAGATAATAAATCAATTACAAATTGCTCTGTGAGAGGACATCTTGATAATATAGCCACATAGCATGGACTGAAGATTACAGAATGTATACATGCATACACCACACACATACACACCACACACACACACACACACATCCCTACCTTTCATAAGCAGGAATAACAGTGATTTGCAGCAGGAATGTTTGTGTATTCTTTTTCAGTTTTTAAAAGAAGCATCTGAAGGATGCCCTTCACAAGAAGGGAATGCTTTGTAGACCTTAAGTGAGGCATGAATGCATTGTGTTGCCTTTTTCATGGCCCACAAGATAACAGGAACATTTTCTTTGGCATTTGAAAAGGGCAAAATTGGAAAAGTGCAGAATTATATTGGAACTAAAAGGAAATTTTTTTAAAAAATTATAGCTGCAAGTGTCCCCTTTAAGTGGACTCCATGGCCCTTCATCTCTAATTTTTACCAATTACTTCAACTCTTAGGGGAATTACAGAGCTTCTGGAAAGAGGCTTCATAATCAAGGGAAGTGCGCAGACAACGAAAGCATCTACCAAAGTGTGCCCTAGAAAATGCTCACACTCGAGGCTGCGGATCAGCCTGGAGCTCACTGATTGTTCGAATCACACATGGGGAAGGGAACGTCTAACATGGGCTTGACAGTGATTGACATGTGTTAGTCTGACGGGAAGCCACAGCAGCGGGCTTGTTTCCAGACAGCAGCGTAACCCAGGAAGCTAGAAGCTTGATTTTGCAATCTGAGCAGAGAATAAATAAGTACCTCTCTGTTCAGTGTGGAGTTCATTATGGTGGATTCAGAAATAGGAAGGGTGCCCACTGGCTCCCCGGCTTCCCAAGGTATGTGTCAAACCTGATTAACTCTCTGCTGCCCCTTCACAGCCCCCAGGAGCTCTTCAGTATCACCCAGCCTACTCTAATTTATTCTTCTTATTTCCAGGGTTCCCTCAGGAGCAACACCCTTTCCAGTGTGTTGAAGTCGCAGGATTCCTTGTTAATTATTGTGTTTGCACTTTCCTTAATATGCCAGCATCAAGCCATGTCCTTCAGGGAAAAGGCTTTTTCCAATCCACACCCCTAAACGTCTCGCTCCACTTTTTCATCCTCTTCCTCCAAAGTGTCGGCCTTTGTCCAAAGTGGAGAAAAGAGAAGAGACGCGTTTATTTGCGTGGAGACGCATCTCCCCTGGTCTCTGAGCTGCCTCTGGTTGCGTGGGTCTTTCCAATTTATCTTTATTTTTGTAAAATTAGCATTTGAGTGCTTTCCAGTCTTCAGTCTTTCAGTATTCCAGAGTGGCGGAGAGCAGTGAGCGGGCAGCCTCCTCACAGATGCAGGAGCCCTGCCTTTCTTTGAGTTTACTGTTGATGTTAAAATATATATGAATGCCACCGTACCCTGAAGTATCTGCGTCTGTTTGTAAATAAAATAAGGCCCCTTCCTCTTCCACAGGCATTCACTCTGTAAACAATGGATTCTCCAGGAGGGAGATTTATTCTGCGGCATTGAAGGGGACACGGGGACACGGGGACACAGTTTTGATGGCTGTGTGCATACAGAACAGTAATTCAGTTGCAGCTACTTCCATTAAAGTGTTTTGGACTTTTATGTCTTATCTATACTGACTTTAAGAATTCAGGTGCTCTCACTTTAAATCTTCCTGGCATACTTTTTATTTTTTGATACGACTTTCCTCCTCTTTGACAATGTGATGGACATTGCCGGTGTTAATACTAATTAAACACTAATTACATTTTACATCTTCAATAGGAATGCAGCAAGAAGTGGGCGAGAAATAACTTTCAGATGCATATGAGGATGTTGCTAGTGATTTCCATGGCCAGTAGGCCTCAATATGATGAACATCCCTCTCGTCTATGCCAGTGTTTTCTATAATACTTTGAATGGTTGAACATCCCTCTCGTCTATGCCAGTGT
>JADRCH010000108.1:3362262-3442369 GCA_019843965.1 Rhynchomys soricoides | reverse complement strand
TCTCCCTCTCCCTCTCCCTCTCCCTCTCCCTCTCCCTCTCCCTCTCCTCCTCCTCTTCCTCCTCCTCCTTCTGTTAGTAAGAATCCTAGAGTGATTTTCTGTAGGTCACAGAAAAACCCGCTGAAACTGTAATTACATTAACATAGTAATTTGAGGATAATTTTCACCTCGTATTTTCAAGAACATGGGGTTCAATATTATTGTTAGAAGTAACTTGCTTAGAGCTTTGAAGTCATTTTGAGACATCTGTGCTAGGTCAGCAGTAGTGACATGTGTGGAAAAGACACACCCACACAGAGCGGGAACAGAGACTACTTTTTATAGGTTTGTTTGTTTTTTTTTTTTTTTTTCAGGGAATTTAGGAGAAAAATGGAGTCAGTAGTCTAGGCAACCTGCTCATCCTGTGTGGAGCAGGAAGGCTCTCTGGAAATGGCTTTGTTCAGAGGAACACTTTCAGCTAAGATCTCCAAAAAGTTGATCTGTGAATTATTTTAGCTAAAATAGTCTATTATGGTAGGGTGAAGGAGGGAAGACAAAATATCTCATGTTCTCTTTTTTAGAAAGATTTATTAAAATTTATAATTAATAGCAAGTTTAATTGTGTATGCGTGCAGTAGGGGGTGGGTACCTACATTGGATAGAGGTGTTAGAGTCCCTGGAGCCAGAGTTACAGCAGATGTGAACCACTGTATATCTATATATATGACATCACAAGGGAAAAGAAACCAGCAGGAAGGGAGAAATGGCTGGCAGTGGGGGTGGGGGGAAGGAGTGTGGGGTACAGATGAATAAAGAACAATGGTGCATATGTGTAAAGCTGTCAGATAACTCATAAAATATACACATGGCTTTAGAAGTCCTGTGATGTGATTGTAGATTCAGAATACGGTACTGTTCTAGTCGCCCATCCCTAGGTACACATCGAAATGGCTACCTCAGCTCTTAATGTTCAGAAGAGTTTGGTGGGGGAGGCGAGGGGCACAGAGTGAGTTAATGTAGCAGATCTATTGAGATCTAACTTGAAGAAACTTAGAGTTACAGAAAAGACTTTTTGAAACATACGCGGCCTTCCATTATATTTAAGTAGGAGCCTCAAGGGCTGGAGAGATGGCACAGTGGTTAAGAGCACTGATTGCTCTTCCAGAGGTCCTGAGTTCAAGTCCCAGCACCCACATGGTGGGTCACAACCATCTGTAATGGAAATGGGATCTGATACCCTCTTTGGAGTGTCAGTGACAGTATAGTCATATAATTTTTTAAAAGGAGCCTCATTTCAAGTGGACATTTATGCCCTGAGATGCCAACTTTAATAATGCAGGCTTCCTGTGGCCACCAAGGATAATGCTTATTCCACTTGTCTCTTATCCCTTTGGTGTTCTAACTGCTTGTTTGTATGCTTTATGGCATATGTGAGACATTAGTGTAGTCACACAAGCTTCTCCTTAAAGGAGGTGTGGTTAAAGTCATGTGGAGACAGTGAAGAAAGCCTGAGGGTCAGACTTGTGGTTTCCGAGGAAGAGGCCTGCTGCTCTGAGTGTGGCCATGGAGCCAGCATCTCCAGTCCAGGGTCAGCATCTTCAGGGAGTTCCTTCAAGATTTCAGGTTCTCAGGGCCCCCTCTGGGGTAGGATCAGCATCTTCATTTTGGTAGATTCCAGATGAATTGCGGGCATATTTAAGTGTAAGGACAGAGCTAAGCATATGTACACATTTGAATCGAAGTTGGTTGTGCTTAGTTTTTGAAAACAACTTTATGAGTGTCTTGCCTACATGTATGTTTTACACTGCATGTATGTGTGGAGCCTGCAGAAGCTAGAAGAGGGTGCTGGGTCCCCTGGAACTGGGGTTATGGAAAGCTGTGAACTACCACATGGGTGCTAGGAACTTGGAACTCAGGTACTATGCAAGAGCAGCCGGTATTCTTTCACCGGGCTGATGGGACTTTAAAATGCAAGTTCCGCTCTCTGAGTTGCGCTGGACACATTTCTGTAGTGAGCTCATTGGTTGCTGCAGATGTAGAGGGTTTCTATCCCCCTGCCCCATCTCAGGCAGGTGCAGGGTGTAGGTAAGGAGAAACTAGAAAAGCAGAAATAGTAGCAGTCTTGAACTTGGAAACTGAAACTATGTGCAAACCAAGACTTCCTGCCACTCAGCTGTCTGTGACCCATAAAACCTCTTGGGGACCACTCACAGATACCTATCCTTGCTATTCATGTATGCAGATGTGGGCCTTTTTCTAATCCAGCAAATGTCTGGAAGATTTTATTTTACTCAGTGTTGTGTTCCTGATAAAATGCTATTGATTATGCATTAATAGAAAATTAGTTCTTTTCATTTTTTGCTGTGTCTTTTGTGAAAGGCTGCAGGATCCCAAGAGAGCAGGCCTCTTGCTATAGCCTTCTCTTCTTCCTGTATCCCAGAGAGCTGAGATAAAGGATCTTCATTTACATTTTTGGCCTTTCCAGGAAAACAGCCAAGGCCTTAAACTAGTTGTTAGGTGGTTTATCTAACAGAAAGACAGCCCTAACTGTAAGCTCTGAGACAGGATGTGGCAAGATTTTCTCTAAAGTAATGGTGTAGTATATTGATGTTATCCTGTAAGAGACACCCACTTGGCAGCACATGGCTCCTTGAGAGTGTGTGGTGACTGTGTCATCATTTCCAGAATGTTCCTATAGATACCAAACTCTTTTGACAGAAATAAGTATCTGCTGGTGGCAGGGGCAGGGGACATCAGAAGGGGCAGTAGCCTGGTGGGCACATCTTACCGCTTCCTCCTGGGCTCCCCTGATGCTCCTATAGATTTCTTTTAACCATTCTTTTTCCACTCGAGCATGTTTTAACCTTCGGTGTAGTGTTAAGGGAACTTTGAACTTCATTGCTTTCATTCCATAGTTGGAGTTTTTTGTGGGTATTTTTGTTTTTTTGTTTTTAATATAGAAAATTCTTTTTTCCCCCTGATTATTCCAGAAGCATCTTAGGAATATCTTGATTTATTATACTCCCACAAGCCACTGAAGACAGGGTGAAGAAGTACCTAAGATTTCTTACTAACTACTCTCTCTTTGAAAATCTTTCCATGCTTCCTGCATGGCAATGTGCCACCAGCTTAATGTGATGCCATCTTGAACTTCCTGTCGGGATGAAGGAAAATTCACTTGTTTCCCATCTACTGCTCTAGGCTACATTGACAGCCTTTCCTGGGCTCATTCTAACTGTGAGTTAATCATGCATCTGCTACCTACTACTGGCATAGCTGTGTAACAAGCACACCTATGCTTGTGGAGCTTTGCTGAACTGACTTGTATTTCCATCTTATTCCATCTGCTTGTTTTCTAGACAGAATGTCACCATTTTCTATCCTCTGTGGCCCTGTGACTAATCTCCAACCAGCCTTAGACCCTGCTTATCTGCTCTTTGATTCAAGAAGTACTTCCTGATCCTAGACAATAGAAATAAGCCTCATACTTCTGTTCAAATATAGTCTGTTTTATTTTTAATATTTTTATTCTTTATAAATGTGTGGGTGGACACATATGTGAGTGTTAGCCTGCATGTGCCCATTGGTACACGAAGTGCAGATGTGTGTAGAGACCAGAGGCATTGAATAATCCCTGGGAGCTGGAGTTCAGTGCTTGGAATCGAACCCAAGTTTTCTGCTGGAGCAGCGAATGTTCTTAACTCCTAAGCCATCTCTCTACTCCTTGCACTGTACTTAAGGGCAGTATCCGACTTGGTGCCACCAACCTCGTGTGGCTTGCGCTTCATTGGTCACTCAGCCTGCTTCTTATATAACCCAGGCCCACGTGACCAGGGGTGGTACTGCCTGCAGTGGGCTGGACCATCCCACATTAATCATTAATCAAGATAATGCCCTGGCAGAGCTGCCTACAGGCCAATCAGATAGGAGCATTTTTTTTTTTTTCAGTTGAGGTTCTCTCCTTTCAGATTCTAGCTTGTGTCAAGTTGACAAAAGATAACCAACGCAGATCTATAGCTGGTTCATTTCTTTCTCTACTATTTTTTTAAAAAAACAAAACCAAAAATAGCTATTCTGACCTTCCTAATTTAACCTGGTGTTTTGGAGGAAGAAAGACAAGAAAGGGTTGGCTGGAGTGGGTGAGTGTTAACCTCTCTTCCTGTTTCCCAGAGATAAAGAATTTGTTTTTGACAACTGACATTTACTAAATAACTTCTTATCTGGCTGGAGAAGTGCTCCAGTCTAAGTTGGTTCTTGTCTCTGCTTCTCATGATTATTTGTAAACAGAACAAAGACAGCTCTGCTATTGAGCTACACAGCCTCCCTTTCTTCTTTTTATGGCAGAAATTTAAGCTTTGCCTTCTGGCTTAGGAAAAGGGAAATAACTTAGACTCCTCTTTGAAATGACTTAGGTCATGACAACTAAGATTAAGATACCAAAGTAAGATCTGTTACACTTTTATTACTTAAAAGTCATGAGTATTATAGCTCTCTGCCGTGTGTTTATTACTTAAAGGAATAGTTGATCATTTTTAAAGATTTTTTAAAAGTAATTTTAAATTAGATTCCCCTCCCCCAACCCAAATGAGCTCAGCTTACCAGTTATTCTTACTTTGTAAGAAGAATTCAGGGCTTCCCTATTTTGTCTGCAATCACCTCAAGTATTTACTGTAACATGTAGTAACAGGATTTACTTAGAAATGTGTATTTTTAATGGCATGAAGAGGGTAATTCCCAAGCTGTGATGACTCCTTTGTAGTGGCTGATACCCTCTACTCTCGAGTGCCACAAACACATGAGAGACCCATGCAGGGACAGACAGGAGAGGTCCCTTAAGGTCCCAAGGTTGCTTCTAGGAAACAATCCAGAAACATTTTTGTCTCTAAAGAACCCCCGGTATCTTGAACCAATCTGGTATAGTATCTTGACAGTCTGTCAACTTAACAGACTACTCAGATATTGAAGGCACACAAAAACCTTCAGATCTGTGCCCTTGAATTGTGATTTTAGAAGAATATGCAAATTAGAGAGGATGCTGAGTTTGTTCATACAAGCAGTTGACAGTTCTCCCATCCTCAGCAACAAGCTACCTTAGTTGACTTCCAGAAAATAGTCTCCTCGGATAGCTCCTTTTTTGTAGATGATGTAATCTCTTTCTTGTTTCCCTTGGTTCTTAGAATGGAGAGTCTTGAGAATTCTGGAAGATCTCAGCTGGTCTCAGGCTTTAAATACCATGTAAATGCTGATGACCTTTAAATCTCCAGCCACCTGACTCAGAGAGTATGTGTATCCCTTCCTCCCTCCCTCCCTCCCTCCCTCCCTTCCTCCTTCCCTCCTTCCCTCCATTCCTGACACAGTCTTGTGTAGCTCAGGCTGGCCTTGAACTTGTGCTATAGTTGAGTATGGCCTTGAACTTTTGGTTTTCCTGACTCCACCTCCTGAGTGCTGGGATTACAGGTGTGAATCACCATGCCTGGTTCACTCAGCAGTTAGGATTAAACCCAGGGCTTTACAAATGATAGACAAGCAGTCTGCAAACTGAGTCACAGCCCTAGCTTCAGACTTGAATGTATAACTGTCTGGCAGACATTTCTACATAGATGTCATCTGGATATGTCACATTTACCATTGATGGAATGGAATTGTTGGTCTTCTTCCCTTGCCAAGCCTGTGCCAACCAAAGCATTCCCCATCGCGACTCATCCCTCTAACTGCAAGGCTAACAATTCATTGGCGTGATCTCATCTGCTTTCTTCCTTTCACACCCTGTAAACTGTCTTTTGGGTGTTATAAAGATGCTACCTTGAAAGCAGTCAGAACCCATTACTTCTCACCATTACCAGACTGCTTGGAAAGCTAGCATCTACTGACTGGACCACTGAGTCTCCCAGCTGCCCCTCAAACTGGAAGGGGAGGGTCCTTTTAAAATGATCAAGCCATGTTACATCTGTGTTCAGTGCCCTTCAAGAACTTCTCTGTACTTCTGACTCAAGGCTCTGTTTTCTGTGTCCTGGGAGGTCTTCATAATCCTGCCTCTGTGGGCTTTCTAATAGACATAGTCACCACAGTCCTATCTACCATGAAAGCAACTGAAGCCCAGGAAGTTTGAGGAAACTGTCCCAAGACTTAGGGTAGTTGTGACATCTTTCTAGATAGTTCTGGATCCTTCAGCTTTTGATCTACAAGACCACCTTTGAAGTGTGAGCCTGGAAGAGTTAACGCATGTCATCGTGTGTCCCCCAACCTTTCCAGGCTCTGATGTGTGTGGTATTAATTTTCAAACAGGACAACCTGGGAGGCTATGTCAGTCCCATGTCCCCAGAAGGATCACATTGTGACCTTTTGTTCTCCTTGTGTTTAAATCCACATCTCTGTCCGTTCTAGCGGTCCAGACATCTGAGCTCCAGGCTAGGGGAAGGTAGGTGCTTCCTTTGTCCATTTCTAAGACCACATGGCCTTTTGGGAGTATGTATGGCCATTTCCTCACTCACAGGATGACGACAGAGACTCTGGTCACTGCTTCTTGCTTAGAAGCTAGCTGTACTGAATACTTGTCCTCTTACACTGTGATTCCCTCGGAGGCCAGACCCTGACTCCTGGAGGCTCCTACTAGGAGCAACTTCTTTACCCTAGGGTGGTTTTCAGTGACACAGCATATTTGTTACCATCCTAGGCTGTGCTTGCTCAACTGCCTTATCAGGCCTGTCCTCCAAGAGGTCATTTCTGAACAGAATGTCTCCATGTCTTCCTCCTCAGGGACTGAAATGGTTGTGTTCTGTGATGTTATGTTACATCAAATGGCTCACAGAAAAGTGTACTTTCTGTCGAAAATTCTGTGGTATTTCTGCTGTGTTAGCAGTTTTAACTGTTGACACAACTTAAAATCTCCTGAGAAGAGATCCTCAGTTGAGCAATTACCTAGGTCAGATTCTTGACCTTTAACTGATATAGAAAGAGCCAGTCTATTGTGCTCGGCACCAGTCCTTGGGCAGGTGCTCCTGAGCACTAAGAGAAGAGAAACTAGCTGAGAGCATGTATGTGAGTAGGCCTGCTTGCATTTATTTCTCTCTGCTCTTGACCATGGATGTGATACAACTAGTGGCTTAAGTTCCTGCCTTGTATTCCCTTCAATGATGGACTGAGACCTGAGATCATAATCTTAATGGCCATTTATAAATAACCATGTGTATTTGGTGTCTGTCTCCATGTGTGCAAAAACTAGGATGCTTGCGTGCTTGAGTGCCCCCCTCTTTGTGTGTGTGTGTGTGTGTGTGTGTGTGTGTGTGTATGTGTGTGTTAATCAATGAACTGTTTATCATTTATGGATAGGTCTCTCACTGGGACCTGGGGTACAATGATTATGCTAGGCAAGAATGGCCACTGAGGGATTCGAAGGCATTCATGTGTCTCTGCGTCCCTGGTGCTGGGATTATAAATTCTGCCAAGCCTGGATTTTTACAAGGGTTTTGGGATTGAGCTCAGGGCCCTTCCTTAGGTTAGTAGGACTAAACACCTTTTAGAGCTCCCATCCTCTGTTTTAGTCTTGCCATTTGAGATGCTGCATAACACAGTTGACAATATGTTTTGTCTAAGTCTCTTTCAAAGGTCTGGATTTTTCTATCTTAGAAATTCTAGGGGAAGAAATAAGAACGTGGTCAAATCTCTGGCCAAGTATTGAAACAAGATGACTGGGTTCTGAGTCAGATAATTCTGTTAGAATCAGTTTATTCCAGATGGACTGGTTTGAAGTCAGCTTATTCATTTACATTTCAGACACTGTGCTACCTCAGAAAGGATATGCTAGAGGAAGCAAGCACTGAAATAAAAATAACCTGTTGAAGGTTGCTTAATGAACTACAGTCTCACACCTGGGGACACCAAATCCTCTTTAATTTTTATCTCTTTTAAATTTTATGTAAATCATACCAAGATGGTTAATGGAAGCATAAATTGCTTTTCATAGTACATGGAAACCTTGGAGCTTCTTTTTTAAACTGTCATAACAAATATTAATTCACAATTACTGTATTGTTTGTGTTGGGTGTGTGTGATGATGATTTGTGTGTGTGTGATATGTGATTGTGTATGTGTGTGTCTGTGTGTGGCTATTGTGTGCGTGTGGGTGTTGAATGGCCTCTGGTAGGGCAGCCTCACCGTGCCAGGAAGGCTACTCAGTCCTCAGCTGGGGCAGAGCATCTGGGCATGTGGTGGGAGCCCTGTGGCCAGCCACTTAGGATGGGCAACATCCTGTGTTGATTCTTCTCCATACATCATGTTGCTTCAGGCCTGGTGGGCCTAAGAAACTCCTTCAACTTCTGACACCATGCAGCTTCCAGGGGCATGCTGTTTCCACACAGAAGTCCACAGAGAGATGACTGTGAATGAGTGGAGTCTCTCTGGTGGCTACTTGCCCATGCTTCTCCTGATGGAAGGTCCAGTTGTGTGCAGGGTCAGAGTGAGTCTGAATGGGGGAACAGCCAGCTCAGCCATCAGTGGGTGGAGTGAACCAGGCATGCTGGCAAGCCTCTGTAGTCATGTCAAAAGCCAAGGCCTGTAACTTTGACCACCCTTCATTAAACTCTGCTTCTCCAGAATTTCTGCTTGGAGTTGCCTCATAGTCTTTTAATTTCTATTAGATGTGTACATACCTGCATACACACACATGCATGCACACATATGCACACACATATACATGCATACTCTTTTACACATATGTGGAAGTCAGAAGACAACTTGTGAGGGTCAGTTTACTCCTTCTGCATGTGGGTCTCAGGGATTACAATGAGCTTGGCAGCGAATGCTTTTCTCTTCTGAGCCACCTCACTGGCCCATCCCAGACTGTCTTTGATTTACCTTTTATTTTGGTAGGTGTTGCCAGCTTCTCCTTGGTAAGGGTTGAGCCCTTTAGTGACCTTACAAATTCATTTTCTAAATTTGTTTTCTTTGTTGAAAGTGTTTCCTAAATTTCATTGAATGTTGTTTTCTTCGTTGAAAAAGAAGACTTCAGAGATAAAGCTGACATCACTTTTAATCAGCCCCACATTGTTGCCCCAAGACCTGTCCCTGAAAGGCCTCTCCATCCAGAGGCCACCGCTGGGATTGGCTGTGTGTGTCTGTTGTTAAGTCTTTTCCCAGAAGATGGAAACCAATGGAAGTGTGTTACGTGAGACCCCCCTCTACCCAAATGTTGTTGTTTTGTCTACTTTATAAGCCACATGCAAGTGTTCACGTACATGTGTGCGTGCATCCATGCATGTCTTGTTTACCACAGTTTGTTTTCCGGTACTGCTGTCTTGTCGGTTACATTCAGGAAAGATCTGGAGGCTTCATTAACTATCCTGTGGTTCTTTTTATAAAAAAAAAAACTGTGCAGAATTTCATTCTCTGTTTCTCCAGGTCTCAGAAGGCCGAGCTTCACAATGAAGGCTACATCTTGGAATTGGATTACTGCTCCTCGTTAGAACACCTGGCAGACCAGAAGCTCATCCCAGAGTTCATTAAGAAGGTAAGCACCACACTGAGACAAGAGGAACAGCTCACAGAGCAGCCGCCTAAATGGATGTGCTAGAGAGCAGGTAGCCAGTTAGCCACGCTGCAAGAGAACAGCTGGAGATGACTCTGCAACAAGATGGCTCTTCTGCTGAGGCTGGAACAACCCTGTGTCTTGTCTTCTAGCACTGAAATTGAACCCCAGCCTACTGGCCTACAGGCTCACTGATGAACCCACTCAAACCCTTGAATTTCACACAGGCACAGCACCTGCCCCAGAGCTCTGGATTCACAAATGAAGGACACACACACACACACCCCTACCTCACACCCCAGCTAATTTTGATATGCCTTGACTAGCTCAATGGTTGGGCACTTCTAAACCTCCCCATGGCTAGCAAACACTCCCCTCTGGTATTCCTGGATTAATACCTTCTAAATTTATATTTTATCTTTGCTGTTCTGTTATCTTCTGGGCAGCCCCCCACTCCCCATAGGGCTGCTTTCCCTTTCCACCTACGTTGTTGGAAGATTTCTCTCCTGTAGCTCTTAAACCTGATCCCTCTGCATCCGAGTCATGGTGATTCTCCTCCTCTTCCCCCTCTCTCAACCCCTTGCCCTCACAATCTAAAAGTCCTGCCTTTGTCTCCCTGCCCAGCCAACGTCTGTACGGCAATTCTTTATTGTCAATCGAAGCCAACTGGGGTAGGGACCATTAGGTCTGGAAGCAGCTTTTGGGAGCAGAATTAAGATAAAGCGTTAGAACCAATTTCCAACACCACCTCTCCCTTGCCCTGGGAGATCTTTGTTGTCCTTTCCCTTCCTGACCTGGGAGCAAGCCAGTGGACAAAGGCATGCCATTGTACCAGGAAACATTGCCTACCTGCAGGTACTGCCTCCCACCCAGAAGTGCTGCTATGGGCCCTAGGCAACGTTCAGAGAGTCCTGACACTAATCTATATGCACTGTCATACAACATTCCTGTGCACTGTGGCAGGTCTGGGAGAGCATGTATCTTTTGTTTTGTTTTGAGATAGAATCTTATGTAGTCTAAGCAGACCTCCAAGTCGCTATGTAGCAGAGAATGGCCCTGCACTTCTAATCCTCCTTGCCTTTGTCTCCATAGCACTGGGATTATGGGATGTATCACCGAGTCTGGTTTCTGTACTGGGGGGTTGAACTGAGAATCTTGGTCATTCTAAGCAAACATTTTGCCAAACTGAGCCACATTTCCCACTGTCCTGTGTTTTATCGTAAATTTCCTACACACACACACACACACACACACACACACACACACACAGGAAGGGTAGAGGGTGCATTCTAAATTAAAGATAGAAAATGTCTAGTATACTAGACACAAACCAGTAATAGTTATTGTAACTGAGTCTTATGCTCTGCTCACTCACAGGGCCATACTTTCGTTGACTGGCACTCAGTAGGTTTTTTTCACACCATCATAGGCATGTGAGCAACATGCTGAACAATGATATTGTGGAAGCTTTGATGTGACTAGGTAATGGGAATTGTTCATTGCCTTTTATCATCTTAAGGTACTGCAATGGTACCTGCAGCCCATTTTTGACATGTCACAAGGAAACTGACTGTAATTGACCCACACAAGTCCAAACAGCCACTTGAGGTCCAAATAACTAGTGATTGGATTTTCTAGTAAATATTGCTGATTGTCAACTTTGAGCCAGGAATAGAACTTGGTGCTGGGATACAGAGCACAAATTCATTGTGCTCCTGATGGCTGGGTAGGCATGGGGGGGGAAGGTGCTGTGAGGAAGCAGCTGAACTGAAGCACAGGTGGCAGAGGCTGCCTGCATGATACAGGGATGGGGAGTTGCTGGGGCTGAGATGGGAGGTAAAGGACTACTTGGTGACATGGCTGTGCTGGGACAGGTCAAGGAGTCTCCAAGCTTAGGTGAGAGACTGAGGCAATGGGAGCAGTTGGGACCAAAGCATTATACACAGGCCACATGTAGGGGAGGAGGGGTACAGAGAAAAGGCCAGAGGTAGCCAGCTCTCAGCAGAGAGTGCTACATTATGAGAAATTTTGCAGAAGAGTGGAGAAATGAGATTTCCTTTAAGGGTTGTTTGTTCTCTTCCTTCATTTTGCATCTGCATCTGTTGAGCATCCAAGGCTCCAAGGCCCTGGGAATAATCACTCACATTGGAAGCCGGGAGCCCCAGACCAAGAGCCAGATGAGCTCTCCAAGGGTCACACTTAGGTAATTTTACTGGGACTTTTTTAATGAGGGGCTTTTCTACTTTGGTAGAATTTAGATTATTATTTAGAAATGGAGGTGGGTTTGTTTGTGTTTCCACATGTATAGATGCAAGGACACAGTGTTTTCCTAGACACATAAGTATCTACATTAGTATCTATCTTCTTTGTAAATAATACTCCAATCAAACTTCTAGGATAGAGACATCCTAGAAGACATCCTAGAAGCTACAATTGCTAATGGCTTGAAGCATGGGGATCACGTGATTGCAACTTGGTTGCTTGAGATAGCTGCAGATGTGTGGGGAAGCTGTGGGGGGAGAGGCTTTCTATGCTATCTCCAGTGTGTTCATTTGAAAGCTAGCCCTCAGTGCCTTGGCCCTAACCAAACAAGACCATTGTGTGGCAGACCCATTTTGTTAGATAGTCAGGAAATGGTACCCTGCTCTGTGGGCTGCTTGGCCCACAAGCTTGTGCTTCCTCAATGCAACATTTGTATAGTGTCTAAGCCCTAGAGGATGTTAGCTGTATTTTACTTAACTTTTAATTTTCTCTCTCATCCGAGCAGTTTCTTTTCCCACTCATGATATATGTGAGTGTATAGGCACCGATGTCTGAGGATCGTTCAATAATTGGTTGTAATTGCACCTACTCATTCTATATGTTTAATAAAAACTCTGGGCCTTGTGGATAATTAGTGACTGCTAGTGAAAGGGGGTGAGTTGATTTTCTGATTCACTGCCGTCGAGGTAGGAGATGAAGGCATTCCCAGGCTCCTGTGGCTTGCTGTCATTACTGTAAATCCGGTCATTGTTTGTGTGAAATAAAGACCCCCTCCTCCCTTACCAAATAGACATGTCTTCAGATAAGATGGTGATTAGCCCATTTGCCATTGTCCCATCAAGTGAGATAAACTCATATTCTCTGCATGTTAGAGTTTAAAGCAAACCAAGCTGATTTTTCTCCCGTGAGAACAATGTCTCAGTAATATTTTCCCACCAAATGTTTTATATTAGTGGAACTTTTTGGTTAGAAAGTGTGACTAGAAGTGGGAAGAGCCGTTATTATTTCCCTCAGTTTGGAAAAAAATAGAGTCATCTTCTCTGGAGCGTGTAGAATCTGAAGATGCTATAATTTACAGTCCCCTCCCCTCAGTAATCCTAATACAGAGATCTAGAGAGATCACAGGCCCCTCAGAGTTCTCTGAGTGCTTTTCTGGTGTGGTTAAATCTGGGGTACTGAATTCTGTTTTCCCTTTCTTATCCTGTGATGGGTCAGCCAGCTGGCCTGTATGTAAATGACTGACTGTGGACCACAGAACATTTCAAATGCAGAGTATTGGAAGGCCTAGCAAGACTGTTTCCAAGTCCCAGAGCCAAGTATGCAAAGGAGGCTGTGGGAATGACTGCATCCCCTGAATTCTCTTGGGGCAAGGACTCAGCTGTTGTCCTAGGGGTAGGTCAGAGCTGACTGAGGCCCTCAGGCATAGCCTGTTCCCAGAGGAGAGTGGAGGAGGCCAACAGCCTGCATGTTCATTCATAAAAATGTTCAGACCTCTTACTCTCTCTGGACCTTCAGGGCAAGCCAGTGGAGCAGGGGCCTTTACTACACCCAGATATTGGCCCAGCTTCAAAATGGTGGCAGCAGGAGGCTGGAGCCAGTGATACAGCTTCCTCTTGTCCTAGCTGGATAGTGGCTCACAAATGTCACAAACACATGTGTAAATGAGGATTGAGTGTACAAAGCTCTGCAGTTTCAGGATCACTTCATAGTCTTCTGGTACCTGCTTCTGACACATCTTCCAAGAGGACACTGAGCTGGCAGGAGCAGGCTCTACCTGGACCTGGGGTTACTGAACAGCAGGGCCTACCTGGATCTGTCCTTCCCAAGGAAAAAGAGGCACTGAGGGCTGCAGAGAAACCAAGAGAACTGGAGAAGGTTCTTGAGAGGAGTGGTATCCAAAGAAGGCTCTGCAAAGCAAAGTGGGAGGGGGAGGTCACTAGTGCCCCATGCCTATGGGGGCAAGAGTGTGAAGACACCCAAGGCCAAGCTCTGTCTCCAGTGTGAGGTAGATCTGTATGCAAAACATAGGCAAAGGTGGTCTCTTTTCATGGGTAGGCTTCTTTTGATCACCTGAGAAAGAGTCTTGCTGTAGCCAGTTCAGCTGGATTTCCTGTGGGGATGCTGGAAATTCCAGAGAGCCTCAAAGCAGGAATACTAGAAACAGCAGAATGTCAGTGGTCGGTCATGGCAGATCCTGGAATCCTAGCACCCAGGAGGCTAAGGCAGGAGAGGAGAGTCAGGGATAGCCTGGGCTACATTGTGAGACTCTTGTCTCAAAATTCAAGGGCTGAGCTACATACAGCTCCATGGGAGAGCATTTACTTAGCATGTGCAAGACCCTGGACCCAATTCCAAGCAACAAGAAGTAAGAAGAAACAGAGAAATTAATGTCTTGTCTTCCTGTCTCCCTTTCTTCTCTCCTCCCTCACAGTCCACTTTTGTTGATATACAGGATTGAGAGGTCATAGGTGTCGTCACTATGCTCAGCTTCTCTGATTCAAAGCACCCTCATCCTGTCTACGAGAGGCCATACTCCCTTTTCCTGGTTCAGGTCACCTTTCCCCCCAGGCTCAGGGTGCTAGGCCTTGTTCCTGAGACTCACTCCTTGATGATGGAGTCAGAGACCTGTAGGACCACTCATGAACTAAGAGTGTGTTACATTGAATGAGAACCAGGGGAGCCCAGGGGAGCCCTTGAGCTTTGCCCCACCCAGGGCAAACATGTGATCAGATAGATATTCATTGGATTGCATTTGACAGAAAACACTGCTGATACCTCCCTAAGGGAATGACCTGATAGAGTTGAAGTTCTTGGTGAAACTTGAATAGAATGGCAGGACTGACACTGCCTGAAGGCCAAAGATGGCCCAGTGCTTACTTACTGGGAGCTTAGTGAGTATTCATCCTTCTACAAACAGGTAGAGTCTAATTTTATTCTCTTGAGGATTGGTTTTATGTGTATTTTTCTGAGGTTATGTATGTGCACCATGTGTTTGCAGGTTCCCTTGGTGAACAGAGAAGGTGTCTGCTCTTCCTGTGTGAGCTGCCTATGTAAGACCTGGGGATTTGTTACAATTTCAGTTCTCAACTTGACACAAACCTAGAGATACCTCAGTTGAGGAAGTTTTCTACATCAGGTTGGCCTATGATCATATCTTTGTGAGGCATTTTCGTAGTTGCGAATTTATGCAGAAGGACCCAGCCCATATCAGCAGTGCCATCCCTAGGCAGGTGGCCTGGGCTGAATAATACATAGCTGACCAAGCCAGAGGGAGCAAGCCAGCAAGCAGATTCCTTCTGTGGTTCCTGCCTTTGCCCTTGGTTAAGTTCTGTCTTGATGTCCTTCAGTGATGGACTGTGATCAAGACATGTAAGCCAAATAAACCTATGCCACCCCAAGTTGTTTTTGGTCATGGTGTGTATCACAGCAACAGAAAATAAACAAAACAAAAATAAACTCCAGTCATTATCAAGAGCAGCGAGTACTCTTAGCCACAGATCTTTTCTCCAGAGCCAGGGTTTGACTTGACTTGGCACAACACTCCAACTCTGAGGGAAAAGAAAATTCTGTAAAAAAGGCTTCCATGCCCTCACCTCAGTCCCGTTTGTCGAGAACCATGGCATTTTTCAAAAAGTGGAACAAAGTGGCAGTTTGGGGATTGGGGGAAGAGAAAAAAATGGAATCCCAGAATGAGGTGTCTTCAGTGCAGAGCAAGTGAATTAGAGCCTGGCAGAACAGAGTTGGCTTGGCACTTGGCATGGCAGAAAGAGGGGGGAGGGAGAGACAGACAGAGACACACAGAGAATACAAGTCACGGGAGATGAAGGTGGTAACCCCAGGGACTACTGTATAGGAATGGATAGAACAGCTCTTCCTCTGAGGCTGGAGGAAGTAGGAGGGAGCTTTAGGCTTAGAATAGACTTGGAAGTTCATGGTGGGGACTTGGCTGCTGTCTGGAGGCTTCTGTTTTCTTAGGGGGTTCCTCTCCTACCCCACCTTCCCTGTGGCTCTGACCTCCTGGTATTTTTTTATTGGCTGTAATCTCCCTGTTCTGTCCAGAGTTCATTGAAGTCCCTTGGTACCCACCATAGGGGCGGAGGTCATGAGCTTGCTCCTTCCTCCCAAGGGGGTCCATTCCTCATCGCTCTTCCTCTGTATGATGGAGTACTGGTGGCTCGGAGTTCACCCTGTCTCCTTGAGTGGGTCTGTGAGGACCTGCTGGATGGGAGAGTCAAGAAGTATCTTAGGGAGCCCTTCATGTCCCACACTCATGCCCGTCCTACAAACCCTCCGGTCTAGCTAGGGACACAATGATAGACGTCAGGGGCACATGAAAGCACAGTAGGGCAAGGAGAGGAGAGTCCTTCTGGAGACGTGGTCAGACAAATGCCATGTACAGCGTCGCAGGGTCACACACCCTAGATTCTGCTGAACAAACAAGAGCAATGGGTGCCCAGTATATGCCATTGATGCCAGTCATATCTTCACACGTATTGGCTCTTCCAGCTTTGATGCCCACTACCACCTTGATCTCTGATGTTACTGTTTCGGAGCTTGAAGATATGAATTTGATCCCTCTGTCCCATACAGTAGAAGGAGAGAAGTGCTTGTTCTTTGTTATTCAGGCTGTGGTGTGAGCATTAGTGTGATTTCAGTCACATGCACAATAAGTGTTAAAATGAAATTCTTTTACTACTATATTTCATGTAATGAGTGTTGCCAAATATTACCTTTCCAGCAATTAATGGGATATTATATGTTCTTCTGTTTTAAGCAAATGAACTCTTCAGAATCTGATATCAAATGTATCTCATGTCAGTCCAGATGCTAAATTTTTAGTAAAACTGAAATATCTCACAATATACTGTGCGTTAGTAGCAAAATATTTTATACTACTGTACCTAAATTAAATTAATAAATTCAAATTTGATAGTACTAAAGATAGCTCCTATACTCATGACCACATCTGACAGTGCTGCATAAATTTAGTCATTTAAACACTTTGCAGTTTTCTAAATTGAGTTGGATCATTTGTGACTTTGAGTGTCTGTCTTAAGGGAAGAGAAACTTAGAACAGCACAGAACATGTGTGTTCAGATAGAAAAAAGCTAAAGAAAATGTACTGTTTTCCTCGGAGGAAAAATTGGCTTTGTGTCACCTTTAATACGTAACTTGAGGGTGTGTGTGAGAGACCACAGGTGCCTGAGTGCCCACTCGTGGAGGCCAGCGGCAGACATGAGGTGACTTCCTGTATAGCTCTTCACCTTATTACAGTTCACTCACTGAACCTGGAGCTTACCATTTTATCTACAATGGCTGCCCAGCAAGCCTATGATCCTCCTGACAGGTGCACATGCCATACTTGGTTTCTACATCGCTTCTGAAGACCCAGGCTCCGGTCTCCATGCCTGTACAGCGAGTCCTGGAGCCAGTATGCGGCCTGTAGCTATTTTTTTGAGACAGGGTCTTGGTATGAGGCTGGCCTCAAACTCTTGATCCTCCTGCTTAAGCCCCCTAAAAACTGGGATTACAGACATGTGTCCACACACTCTGTTTAACGTATAACCTTTTAGGGATATATTCCCATCAACCACATTTCTGCTGCTAGTTACTAGCCTAGCTACACATGTGTATTTTAAACTCTACAAATTTTATAAAAGTAGAGTCATTTTTTCCCCGTGTTTCAAGAAGCAGTTTTATACTGGGCCTTTTTCACACATCTTTTCGTCTTGTGACTCTGTAATCTGAGAAACTACAGGGACACCAGACGAAGACATCACCTTCGTGTGCTTAACGCATATCATCTGGGATCCGCATTCTTAAAGTTTACTCATTATGGTGGCAGCAGGACAGTCTGATGTCACATGTGCTCGTACATCTAACACCCAGCTGATGTTTGACCTCATCTTTCTGTGAATGCAAAGTGTTCTTAAGGAATCGTGTGCTCTATGTCAATCTTTATAAAAAGTAAAGGGGAAAAGTCCTTTTTATTGAAGCCAGTATAAAAGCAGGCGAGTGAGTAAGGAGTTAGCACAAATGAGCTGAGCTTGCCATGGGGGGTGCAGCTGTGACCCCAGCACTTCAAAGGCTGAGGCTGGAGGATCCTTTCAGACTAGCCTGCATCTTCTGTGGCTCCATACCTGGCAATCGCCCAGGTCACAGCAGTCCGTTTGCATTCATGTAAAGAATCTCCACACTGCCTTTGTAGAAGCTATCTGAGGAAAACTTAGTATAGCCTCCCTTCACTGCTTTAAGAATTTCATGCTATAGGAACCTTGTAACTTTTATTAAATGCATTCCCATATTTGTTGTCTCTCAAGCCACTTATTAAATCTACTCAAACTTTCTTCATTCATGTGTTCTTCCCAACGAGGGATCTGAGATTCCAGTTCAGGGGGCATAGAACTGAGAGACACTAGGAAGTCTGATGGGTAAAGCCCATGCTTCTCTTCTGAAAAGTCACGTTTAGAGTCTCGGGGTGAAACCAGCCAGGTCTGAGTGTGTGTGCCTGTGTGTGTAAAGACTGTACATACTGCCTTCTTGTTCGAGTTAGTTGTGCCAGCCTATGAGAGTTATTCACTCTTGGTCTAATTCTTGGCAGTAGAGGTCATTTTTATGGTCTGTTTCCAGATATCTACTTGGCTCACTTTTTTTTTTTTTTTCCATTTTTTCAAATCTTTGCTCAAGTTCACCTTGCCTTCTCTGTTTACTTATTTAGACAGGGTCTTAGGCTAACCTTGAACTCAGTCCACCTATCTCTGCCTTCCACTCAGTGGGAGTATGGGCATATATCTGCACCGCACACCTGGTGCCCACTGTTTTTCTGCGTTACTGAGATTGTAATTGGTTGTACTGGGAATCAGTACACAGACATTCAAGTTGTTCATAATTCCTAACATGCATCAAAAATTTAAAAAGCTGTGTGTTACATTTCTTAAAGACTCATTCCAATGGCATTTCTACTTCAACATTGAGTCAGATATTCCTGAAGAGAATCTCACGTACCAGTGTCTTCAGATGATGGTAATCCGTGTCTGAGGGGATATATGTGATGCATGCCTGTATGTGTGGGTATTATGCTATGACACTTTCTTCCTCATCCTGCCTTCAGACAGTCTTTCACTGAACCAGCCATCTCCAAGAGTCCACATCTCTGCTCCCCATCCAGCACTGGGGTAATGTGCACTGCTGTGCCCAGCCCTGACACAGTGCTGGAAATTTGAGCTCAGGTCTTCACGTTTGTGCAGCAAGCTCTCTTGCTCACTGAGCCCTAGCCCCTCAACTATTTTTTTATCTTTCACAGAACATTAATAGAATTATTAGGGAAACTGGACCACCATACGCAGAGATGTTGGGGGGAACACAAGGAGACATTTTGTTTAGAAAACACATTGACTAAAAACAACATGGGCTAGAAGTAATTTAAACTATTAAAGACGTATCAAATGTGTGTTCTGATTCTCCATTGCCATGTAGGATGAGTGTTGGTTACATTTCTATTGCTGTGGCATGTGTCTTTCCATGACTGAGTTGAGCCACAGAAGGAAGGGTTTACTCGGGCTTACAGTTCCAGAGGACCAAGAGTCTGTCACCATCATGGTGAAGAAGTGTGGCAACTGGCGGGCATGGTGGCTAGATCAGCTGTGAGTTCACATCTCAAGCCACAAGTAGCAAGCAGAGCAAGACCTTGATATTTCTCATGGCTGTTGGAACCTCAAAGCCACCTGTACTGACATACTTCCTCAAGCAAAGCCACACCCCATAAACCCACCCAAACGGCACCACAAACTGGGGACCAAGTGTTCAAGCACCTAAACATATGGGAGACATCTCATCCAAACTGCCACACTACACTAAGACCAAAACAAAACCTTCCCACCTGTGGAATGTTGACAGGCAGTCAGTACTCATCATGGCTCAACAGTCTACTATCTTCTTCTTATAAAAAGCATAAAAGAGGAAATGATTTCATCTCCTTAAAAGTCATCCTCACTTCAAAAGTGGGATGAGAGTAGGAGTCTGCATTTTGTGCTTACACTTGTGCTCTCAAGCATGCATGCGTACACCACACACACACACACACACACACACACACACACACACACTACAGAGCCTGCACAGACTGGCTGGTTTCAGCCCTGACATATTCAAGAGATTCCCTCTTTGGAAAAAAATATCTCTAGAGTTATTTAAAAAGTTGAATTTATAAAACAATCCACAGATAATAACACTCTGGGTTGCCTGGAAAGGGGGAATGTGGGCAGATGCTGGTGTTTCTTCCCAAGGCCTCAGTTCTGTGGGTGTTTCTCTGTTACTAGGGTGGCCATCACGGCCTGGGGCCCCCTTCCCTTTTATTGACTTTTCTTTCAATAAGAAGATTGATCCTTCCCTGTACTGGTTTCATTGCTACTTTTACTGTAGCAGATGTTTGACAACCTCTTCCCTCAGCTCTTCTTTCAACACCCACGAGGCCCAGCAGACATCTGTCTTCCTTGCACATCTTCATAGCTGAGGGATACAGTGTTGAGGGATGCAGGGGGCTGGGGGTGAGCTTCACTTGACTTCACTGCTGTGGCCTATGGCAGGACTGGTAGGGTACCACCCCACTCATTTCTTACTGAGCAGTCTTTCCTGTCTCTATTTACTCTAGTATTTTTGATTGCTTTTAACTTGTGTCTTATTTATTAATTTCATCTTTCATTCATTCATTTGTTCATTCATTCATTCATTCAAGACCAGGCAGGCTTTGAACTTGTAGAGATCCTCCTGCCTCAGTGTCATAAGTGCTAGGATCACAGGCATATGTGTGTAGCTCCTGTCTCCCTGTCAGCTCTTGAGACATTTACTATTTTTACTCACTGGACTGGTTGCCTTGTGTCTCTCTTCTCTGTGCTGATTGCAAAGTTCTCAGCACGGGGCGGGGGTGGGGGAGGGTAAAAGTGACAGCCATGCTTTTCTCAGGCTGGCAGTGCCTCCTCCTTGGGTAGGAACAAGTTGAAAGTTGACATCAAGAAAGTGCAGCAGGAGGCCATGAAGACAGTCAGTGTCTTTATCCTGTAACTCACAGCCTCTCTAGTCAGTGTTTGGGGCGCTTGGCAGTTCAGTCAGCCTTCCCTGGAGGTGGCTGAGTTAAGTGTCACATGTTCCCACTTGATACTTTTGCAGCAGGCTGGTTACAATATTTGCTGTTACCACCAGTGGGGGCCGGTGGCAATAGAGATATGTATCACTTCTATCGGTATGTCTGTGGACTTTTGATAAGATGGATCGATCATGTTTTGAGTGCTAATTATGCACTGTCAGGGAATACAAGTGGGAGCTGGGGGTTTACAGTGGTGCTCAACACCCCCTCTGTGAAGCCTCCTGTCGCCAGGCACTTGTCATCCAAAAGATAAGTGGAGAAGGGAGGTGTGTGGGTTGAGGTGTCTTCTCTGTGGGGTGAGTTGATCCTGACAGTGCTTTGGCTGCCTGCTGCTATCTCCCCAACACTAGAAGCAGTCGCTCTTGTAGCTGTTGACTCTGGCATCTTTTCTGAGAGTTTTGAGAGCCAGGGAAACAGGATTTCACTCCCTGTAGGCTCTCATCTCCTCTTTTCTTTTTTTCCTCCTGTCACCAAAGAGGTCAGGGATTAGGATGATGCCTGGTTGGGTCTCAGTGGTGCAGACTCTCATGGATGAGCCTGCTGGACACAGCTTTCTATTCTTTCTGCTCTTCATACAGCCCTACCAGTATTTGTTGGCTGATATTTTTAACATATTTTAATCTATTAACAGATGTCATCAGAATTCAATGGGTTACTATTTTCCCAATTTTTCTTTATTTTTTTTAATTTAAAAAAAAGCACTGCCGTCAGTCAACTGATTTGTTTGTGAGAGAAGTCTGAACATGTGTTACATCAGTCTTGACTCTGGTGTTTCAAAGAATGAAAACTAGGGGAGTTTGTCACTGTGGGGGTGGCACTGTGACATACAGAAGGCCAGAGAACCGAAGTCACCCGTTATTACACATGCAGCTGAGGAATAAAAGAAAACAGAATAAAGTCCCATGTAACTCGCTTCTAACTCCACACCTCCAGTGGCAGCCTGTGGCCGTGTCCCCATGCGGCAAAGGCAATAGGGAATAGGAATGGTAATGGTTCAGGTGACAGGGATGTAATTCTAGGGGAAAAAATATTGTGATGCAGGATATGCGAAGTAGATGTATAAAACTATGTAAAAATATGAAAAACTTGAAAGAGAAGATATCTAGACATTTTCCCGGTGGAAGCAGTGTTTGATGGAGCTGTTCATTGTTTGGTGTAGAAACTTTACTTTCAATGATTTCCCATTTTGAATATGAGGCAGTTGTATCTCTAACTGAGCCACTCCCTAGAGAGTAATGTAGCCTTCTCTCTGTGCTGTCTAAGCCTCAGCTCAGAGGCTCTGTGACCTGTTCTTTTCCTCTGGTGCCTGGGAAGGTAGGTACAGTTCCACCGTTCTGTCAGTCTTGAATAATACATCATCATTAATTCATGCACTGCACATTTGTAACTTGTGATAAACAAGAAGCAAGCCAGGGTTTGCCTATGAGTTTCCTGAGCCTATTAATAGTGTAAGCCTCAGTGTGGGGCAGTGTGTTTATCTCAAGGGTATCCACCTGCATCCACAGTTTGCATGCAGCCTCACAAACTGAGAGGCTAATGACTTTGCTCATAGTGCTGAAGGCCCACTCCTGAGGAACATTTGCATTCTCTTTATTTACATTTCTGCATATTTGAAGGTACTACTAAGTCAGTCTTTTATGGAGGATTTGGATGTTTGTATTTCAAAGGATGTGAAGTGGGGTGTGGTGACTCATGCATGCAATCCTCCACCTCAGTAGGCTGGCCTACAAAGTGAGAAGCTGCCTCAGAAAACCAAGGAAGGATGCCACTTATGTTGGGGAGGAAGTAAAAGAGACACAGAGAGACAGAGAGATCTGATAGGGTGTATCTGCCACCTAAGGATATTGGCTTACAACAAAAACAGCCATGTGTTTGCCCCAAAGTCTTCAAGTAGGGCAGAGGGAACCACATGAGCTCCCACTGGGTGGCCTGATGTTGGGGGTCTACCTTCAGGTGTGGAACCCTCATGACTAGAAGGTGGAAGCCCCTAAATTGGTTATCCACTCTCAAGTAGTCATCCCTGGAATCATATTCATACAAGCGATACTGAAGTTACATTTATTTATCTATCCTTATATCTATTGATGATAGTGAAAGGAAAAGAGCCACGAACTTAAGAGGGCGCAGGAGAGAGAAACATGCACGGTAGGGTCCTGGGAAACAGAATGGGAGAAGATGATGTAATTATATTTCAATTTAAATATATGTATATATTTAAAAATAAGTTGAATATTAAATTTAAGCATTACTGGACATTGTAATAATCTTTTAAATTGTATATATCCCAGATCTTGGCTCCTTCTCTCAAATAGCCTGTTGTTACACAAAGGGCCCTCCATCTTCATGGTGTATAAAACTCTCTCCAGTCACTTCCATTTTCCAAAACCATCCCCCTGTTCCCCAGGGCATTTACAGAGGAACAATAAAACATGCAATGTTTTTAAGAACATCGTAATAGAAACCAGTTCCAAGTCCCTACTTTAACGGTGGCATTTACCCTGGAACATCGAGGGGTCATTAAGGCCACATTGTATATTTGTTAGTTTGGACTCAAGGGAAAACATTTTTTTTTTTTTTTTTAAAAAAAAATGGGTTTTAAACCAAGGGTTAAACCAAGCATAATGACGCCCAACTGCATAGTCTCAACATTTTGTTAAAGTGCCTTTTAGTAATGTCATGGAAGTCTGTGTAAAGGAGGGAATGCTGGGGGAGAGTCACAGGGCTGGATGTTAAAGCAGCGAGGTGTAAAGGCGAGCATCTGCTTCTGCTCACACTCTCAGAACTCCTGTCTCTTTGCCTCACTCATTTGACTCACTGCTGAGATTTGACGTCCATGAAGACTCCAAAGATAGATGTCTGGATAGATGTCAAAGATAGAAAATTCCCTGGAGTTCTAATAAGCCCTTGATATTCAGAGACCCCCAGCCTGTCGTCTTGGGGGTCGCTGCTGACTCAGCAGCTCCTGATGCTGGCTGCCTGCCTGTTTGGGGGTATTTAAGGAAATGTGTGGCTCATCTACACAAAGCTGAGGTTGGGAAGCTGCTCCCACTGACAGTAAATACTCAGCTAACATTGCTGCCACTTTCTTCATCTTGAAGTTGTTAAGGACAGTTAGTGCCTTGAGCCTTGAGCCTTGAAACTTCTGCAGTTACTCTAGGTCCGAGTTCCCTTTGCTATAGGGATAGGAATAGCCTGGGGTAGTATTGTACACCTGTAACCCCAACACTTGCAAAGCAGAAGCAAGAGGGTTTTGAGTCAAAGGCTAGCCTGGACCACATTAGTAAATTATAGGTCAGACTGCACTACCGAGAAAGACTTTCTTTCCAAAAACCAGAGAAAGAAGCTTAGAATAACCAATAATATGTAGGTTTTCAGAATCTCATAGGAACATATTTTCAAATTGCTTGGCCTCTATTCTAGGCTGCTTTCTATTGCTGTGATAAATGTTGAGCGGAAACCAACCGAGGGGAGGAAAGGGTGCCTTTTGTTTACATGTCCCAGTCACAGTCCATCACAAAGAGATCAAGAGATGGGGCAGGGATCGCTGCTTACTGGCACTGGTGTGCAATACCACCCCAGGCTCTTCCTATCATCCTCCATGGCTCAATCAACATGCTTTGTCTTACAGCCAAGGACCACCCTTGCACAGGGATGGTACCATCCACACCAACAATAATCAAGAAAATGTCCCCTTACAGGCCATCTAATGAAGACATACTCTCAATTGAGGTTTTCCCTTTCCAGGTGACTGTGTCAAGTTCACACACACACACACACACAAATCTAACCAACCCAGACCCCATGGTGATCAGCTTTAATTGTCACCTTGACAAAACCTAGAATCACTTAGGAAGGGAGGAATTATTTAGATCATGTGAGTTTCTGAGCTTGCCTGGAAGGTTGTCTTGATTGTTAATTGAAGTCCAAACCTATTGTGGATGGCACCAGTCCCTAGACAGGGACTCAGGAACACTCCAAAAGAGGAGAAAGCTAGCTGAGAACAAATAAGATGGGCCTTGGTGCATTTATTTCTCTCTGTCCTTGACCACAGATGTGATGTGATTAGCTGTGTAAGTTCCTGCCTTGGCTTCCCCTTAATGATAGTCTGTGACCTTTAATTGTGAAATAAAACTTTCTCTTCTATTCTTAAGCAAATGTATGAGTACTTGTTACATATACATTATATGACCAAGTGCTGGGACATAACAGAGAATGCAAAAAGCCAAGCTGCTGTCCCCAAAGTGCTTTTTGTTCAGTTGGAAAAAGTCATTGGAACCCTGTGGGGAACAGTATCCAAGATGGAAGAATCCGCAAGTGCTGAGCCCTCTTCAAGAAGAACAGGCATTGAAAGGTAGAAAAGCCAGGTTCATGAGGATGGTAGAAGTGAACGAGGCTGGGACATGGCCTGAGATGTAGACATGCCCCAGTTCTGGAGGGTTAAAGGGCTGGGCTCTGCAGAGTGGAGCTAGCAGTTGGGGTCTGTTGGAGAGTTAAAAGCAAGCCACTTTCCCCACACACAAACCACAGTAGCTGATGTGAGTGCTATGAATCGTTGGTTATAGAGGAATAAAAACAGCAAAGAGGTCTGTGAAGCCTGGGAGGAGCACTTCAGGGAGGTAGCCTGGCTGAGAGGTGGATGGGTAGTAGGACCCGAAAGGGCCTGTGGGGTTTGGCAACATAGAAGTCACAGGGTGGCTGTGCATAGGTTTCAGATTTGGAAGCAGCGCCCAGTCAGGCATTCAGGAGACACTCAGTGAGGTGTGGGCAGGGCCCACTTCCTGTTGCTGCTGTTCGGTGTTTCTTTTCTTTCAGTTGTTTTGTTCTGGTTTTGAAGATTGAACCTGGGGCCTCACCACTGTGAGGAAAATCCTTGCCATTTGAACCATATACTTTTAGTGATAGGCTGAGCTTTACTATATGTCGTGTGGGAAGAGCTAGAATATAAAGGAGAAAAGCCATCAGTGCGGGTGGGTTCAGAAGTGACACACTGATGTAGGAGACATGGAGAACAGGGAAGTCTCTAGTGGGTTGGTTTGGTACTGCTATCTATTCAAATACTAAATGCTATATCCCAAGATGTGGTTGCTCCAAGAGAGCAGATCCTCACATATGCAGACTTTCGTTATGCAAACCTCGCCTCCTATATTATCCCTGCATGGTTAGGCAGGGCCAAAGATTCCTTGGCTTGGGGTTGTAGGCAGAGACCAGGAGATGAAGAGGAAGGAGGAAGAAGTCACCATGGAGTAGGTGGATTGTGAGCACATGACCATGAAGGCTGGCCTGTTGGAGTAGGATCTGCCCAGGTAGAACAAGGCAAGTAATATTTTGGGGTTATTGACAGGGAAGTAGACAGAACAGCATAAAGGAATAGCATAAACTATCCAACTCTAGTGTTTTAAAGTTCATTATAAATATAAACACTTTTGTGTCTTTTATTTGGGAACTATTTAGTCAAAGGGGTAAGAAACTTCGAAGTAATATTTACCACAGCATTTTGGCGCCCAATATGGGACACCATATGTAAAAGTTAAGTCATTTTTCATCCTAGCCCCATGCTCCTAGAAATAAGACTCAGACTCAAAATATACTTACAAATACCTTGGCCATAGAGCTAGGGTCTTCTCTGACCAGATCATAATTTAAAATTGCCCGCTTATTCTAATCTACATTCTGCCATATGGCTGGTTACCTGTGCTCAAACACCATGTGTCTGTACTCCTCACATCTTCCCTGGCAAATATCTAGCACCTGGCACCACCCCAGAATCCTTTTTGTCTACCAATGTCCCACCTCCTATTTCCTCCCTAAGCCATAGGCCATCAAATTTATTATTGACAGGTGTCAACATCCATACGACACAAGATAGTTTCTCTACACTTCCCCTTTTTAGCCCAATGAAAAAGCACTTTTCTTTCAGATATAAACTGAATACAATAATAACAGTTGTGAAGACTATCAGAGAGGTCCTTGGGGTTGACTAGAAGATCACTTTGGTTGCCTTTGATACCATCTCTGGCTATGAGGGTATAAGAGGTAGAAGACATGTTGTGTAGAGGAAAACAGGCCCTACGAAGAAGTCTAAAATGCCTGTCTACAGATCTGCTCATGTTAGATGGGAGGCTTTGGCCCTTCCTAGGGCCCTGGATGCATGAAAGTGATGTGACCATTGTGGGAGGGACCTGGGGAGATGAGAAAAGGATTTCATAGCAGGAGCATGATGGAAGAAGAAGATGGTGTGCTAGGCAAGGATGAGAAAGCTCAGTGAACTGTGTACCTTTCAAAATAGCTCCTTGGGCCTTCCCTCCTGGGGGTGTTTAACTCCATGTTGGTTTTGTTGGTTTTGTTTTTTGTTTGTTTGTTTGTTTTGGCATATTCCAGCACATTCCTGACATGCTAGCATCATTTTGAAAATCTCTAGTGTTTTGTATGTGTACGTGCACACGTGTGTGTGTGTGTGTGTGTGTGTGTGTGTGTGTGTGTACTGTCTATATACCTAGTGCCCAAGGTGGTCAGAAGACTTCAGACCCTCTGTAACTGGACTTACTGGTGGTTTGTAAACCATCATGTGGGTTCTGAGAACTGGTCCCCTGGCCTCTGCAAGAGCAGCACATGCTCTTAACTACTGAGTCATCTCTTCAGTCTCAATCCTAGCATCATTAATTGCTATGGGCAATGATAAACAGCTGTTTAACATGTCACAGTCCAGAGCTATGTCTCCAGGTTAGCAGACTCCTGTCTGTCTCTCTCATCTGTCTCTCTCCTCCCTCCCCACCTCTCGTCACCCATGTACTTCTTGCATCCTTTCCCTTGATGGGCATGGCTCTTATGAGAAGGTACTGAACTGTGACTTTAGGCTCCCAGCCTCATTCATGTCCCTCCCATCTGCTCAGCCATTACCACCTGCCACCTGCTCACCTCATCCTGCATACACAGCCTGCTTCCTGAAGTAGTCTTGATTGTCTTCCTACTGCTAGAAAGCTATGATACCACACCAGAGAGCAAAATGTCCACATTCCAAATATTCTAGACTCATTCGGAGCTAGCCCAGATGCTTCATAGTACAGGATACAATGGAGGTAATGGTAATAAATGCATGTGGTAATTTAAAATGCTGATGAGCATTAATGAAAACAACATGGGCTCTGCAGCCAGACTGCCTGGATTCAATTTGACTTGCCCCTTTACTAATTGCTGGATGACATTGGGCAAGTTGTCCACCTCTCTCTACCTCAGTTTTCAAATCTGCAGCATGAGTATTAAAAGGAAATGCATGTATATGATTGTTTTGGTCATCAGCTCGATATGATCTAGAGTCACCTGAAAATCGAATTCTAATGGGGGATTATCTAGATCAAGTTGGCCTGTGGACCAGTCTATGGAAGATGGAAGACATCTTAATTATGTAAATGGACATGAATGGGACCATTCCCTGGGCTTTGGTTCCTGGACTGAGGAAGTAAGCTAAGTGCAGACACACAAGCATTCATTCTCTCTCTGTTCTTTACTGTATGCGATTAGCTGTTTAAACTTCCTTGAGGCTTGACTTCTCAGTGTTGGACTGTGACTTGGGACTATGAGCCCAAATAAACCCTTTCTCCCTTGATGTGCTTTTGTCACAGCAACAGAAATGAAAACAGGACAGTGGGTGTAAGGATTAAGAAAATGAATCCAGTGTTGGCTCTTCCCCATAGTTTCTGGTACTTCCTCAGTTGTTCACTGTGACTAGCTCCAAACCATTTCTGTGTGCACAGATTCCAGCTGTGGGGAAGATGCTATACCACTATGATTCAGATGAAAGAAACAAGCTAAAGCATGGTACATAATTGATTCAACCGCATGTGTGCTCAGCTCTATAGATGGCCAAGCTCAGAGCAATGAGTGCTAGACCAGTAGGAGTGTGTCAGAGGCGGCGGCCAAGTTGACTGGGAGGCCCTGGGTTCCAGAGAGTGCTTGTAATGTCTTGAGCAGACCTGCTGGAGATCTGCACATTCTCTGGGAAGCAGATAAATGCTCTGTCTATGCCAGACAAGTAATTCCCTAAAGTACCGGCGCAGAAACAGTTTTGACCAAAAATATGTCGATGTGCTGGATACCAATTTAGTTACTCAGCTTTGTTTGCCCTAAATATCAGTTGTCTGTTGTAGCATTTGCCTCTTCTACTCTGATATTCGTGTTTCTATAAGCTGGTCATGAAGAAACTTCAAGCGTCACTTCTTGTCACATGATGTATACCTGAAAAATATCCAAGTTTGTTTTGTCTGCCTTGAAATAGTATTTCTTGAGAATCACTTTATTCAGCTATGTGATTTACTTGGTAACCACCCTGCAACCTTGCCAGTGCTGATTGGCCCAGAGGTGGACACCTGACCTAAGCCTGGCCAGAGTTTTTCTCTGAGATTCTTTTTATTTACTTATTTATTTATTTATTTAAAAGTTTAATTTTTGATAATTCAATTCATGAGTACTGTATATAATTTATATTCCCATAGATAAACAGACAGACACACACACACACACACACACACACACACACACACTTCTAGTGTTGCTCATACAAGCATAGGTGTCCAGAGCTGACTATTTGGGATTGGATACCCTATCAGGGAACCCGTCCTTGAGAGGGTGGAGTCTCCCTCTCTTAGCAGCTAATAATTTCTTGTAGCTTTTTATTTTGGGGTGGGGGTTTGAGAGAGTTCCCCTGTTTGTGTTGTATGTGGACTAGTGTTGGGATTATGCAGGTCATGTTTAGGCAACCATATTGTTGAGTTTACATGTGGCATCTCTGTCACGGCAAGACCAGAGCAGATGCCCTGGTCTTCTGGCCCTTGCATCTTTGCCATTTTTCTCGAGCCCTAGGTGTAGGGGTTGTGTTGTAGATGAACCCAGTATGCCAAGTCCCTGCAGTATTCCCTGTGGGTAACAGGAAGTTTACGATTTCTGTGTCTAGTGTCTAAGCTATTGGCAGACAAAATAGTAAGTTGGCAGTGGTCATGTTTTTTGCTATGAAGAAATTTGCCATAGATAAGAAGGCCGATGCCAACAAGTAGAAGTGGGTGGTGGAGAAGGGTGGAGGACGTTTTCTGGCAGAGCTGTTCCAGGTCTAAGCCAAGCTCTTGGTCTACCCACTACATAGGGTGGAAGCTCACGTTTGCCTTCCCTCTGGCCCTAAGTCCTGGAGCCTCAACTCCGCCTACTTCTCTTCTGTCCAGCCTTTTAAATTAACCAGTCAACTTTAAATTTGGGAGCAAGGTTTACACAACAAAGGCCAGGATATATGAGAATGCACTCCTCTGGACAGCAAACAGATCTTGCGGTTCAGAGTTTAGCATCTGTATGCATAGCACCAGATCAACCTCCAACATTGACCAGTGAGCAACCTCTCTTGTTCCTTCCTTTTGTTTTTAAGGAGGTTTGGTTTGCTGAGCTACTATAGCATGCCTCCTGCTTTCTCCCAACTCACCCTTACTAGCAGAGGATCAAAGAAAAACAAGACTCCTTAGGGTTTCTCAGATGGTATGACACACAAGATGGAAGAGTAGGGCCATTTTTGTTTCCCTAAAACCTAGACCCATCCATTATAGTAGGGATTCGTAGCAGGAATAAGGTGATTGGTTGAATGAACGGGTAAGTGAGCATTACCATTCTCGTGTTGGAGATGATCAGCTGATTTGAGGGGCAAGCAGTAAGATGCAGTGCGAGTCCAAAGCTTTAGGTCTTCATGTCGTTTGCTTGAGATTCATTCCTAGAAGTTTGGGTCACATATAAAACACCACCACCACCACCACGCATCTCTGTGGTTCTTCCTTGTGGCCTGCTCATGTGCATGCAGGAGTGCCTGGCAAAGCACTCTGTTATGAAGCTAAGTGTTAATACATCCCTACAGGCAGCTTCAGATGAGAGCTCAAGTTCTTGTTATTTTGAGGCTGGCTTTTCAGAAAGATGCCTTGGTGACAAAAGTGGGAAGGGCCGTGTGCATGTGATAAAATATTCACCGTAAAGACTCATGGAAACTGTGCGACCCAGAACAGCAGATTTTGTGCCTAGTCCTGACATGCACAGTTTCATAACTCTGTTTGAAAACTTAAGGTGTGTGTCGTGGTCCCCAGCAGGGGTCCATGAATTATGAGGAGGGCTAGAGTGGACAGTAGTCTTTTCTAAGGTGCATTTGGGGTATATTATATGCCTCAGACTCTCTCCATCATTTTGTATTTTTAAATTTAAAAATTATGTATATAGTGTGTGTGTGTGTGTGTGTGTGTGTGTGTGTGTGTGTGCAGGTGCCTGCAGACACCAGAAGACCACATTGTATCATTGTACCGTTTCAGGTGTGGCATTGGGAACTAAACTAGTCATCTGTAAGAGCAGTATATACTCTTAACCACTGAGCCTCTTCTCCAGGCCTCCACCATTTGCCATTTTATATGATGTATCATGCTTGATAGCAGCTATATACCAGGCAGAACTTTCAGTCATTACAGAAATCTAGATATGCACCAACCAGTGAGGTTGTCACGACTGATGATTAAGGAATTGAATGTTTTTTATGTGAATTAATTTTATAGACACATATGGCTAGTAGCTATTCTACTGGATTAAAAAAAAAAGCTACTTTAATGTTTTTTAAGCAGTAACTTTTAATTTTCAGTGTTAATTAGCTGATGCTTTACAGGCATTCATCAGGTTCATCATAAAGATAGATACTCCAATAATTTGTTAAAAACAAGTCAACCGGCTGGAGCTCTAACTTCCCGTGAACAATGTGGAGCCTTTCTCAACACAGGATGGAGAGTCCTCACCCAGCCCCTCTCTAGGTCCTGGAGTTAATGTATAGGCCCCGACCATAAATCCTTCAGCTGATTGGTTGAGGCCCACTACTTTGCAGAACCGACTTACTTTTTGTAAAGACAGCTTGTTGTGGATATCAATCACACCCTAAATTACAGGGTTAGCAACATTTAAGTTAGCATAATATTTTACCAAACAACTGATCACCATAGTATAGACAGAGTGACAAAATTAAGTGGAACCTCTCTTGTTGGGTTCAGACGACAGCCTTGAATTTGTCATTGACCTTTGCCTGTGGCACTGTGTGGCTTGTCCCATCTATCTCATGTGTGAGCAGAGGCTTTGTGCTAACAGTCCCATGTTATTCACAGCTGTTATGGCTTACACAGTGAACTTGACCCATGTCCCAGTTCTCAGTGGCTTCACTGTGGCTGGTGTATGTACTCTAAATATAGATAGCCATTCTAAGGCTGACTAACCGCCAGTTCATCTAAGATATACTGGGAATGTGGGAATGTTGTGCGTGTGTGTGTGTGTGTGTGTGTGTGTGTGTGTAAGAGAGAGAGAGAGAGAGAGAGAGAGAGAGAGAAATTATTCCTTGACTATGTAACCAAAGTTGATTTTTTTCAATAAATTGAGACTCTTATATATTAAATTTCAAAAGATATCTTTTCTTTGACATCCTGATTCTGTTACCATAGATATTTTTCTAACATGATAGAACATGTTGGATTAAGTCTTGGCTCAATCCAAAAGACAGTGCTTAGCTCTCAATATCTACCTTACCCAGTAGTCTGAAGACAGCAAAGGTGAGGATGGAGATGGTGCAAGCATACATGGAGTTAGACTGGCGTCTCGTGGGCATCTCAGCAGAGGCTAGGCTGTGTCAGGGAAAGACTTTCAGTCCAGGTTCAGGGTATTCAGGATGAGCTAGGCGTTGCTTCTGAGCTCTGGGAAGTTTGACAGGCTTCCTCTGCTGTAAGGGTTTGTTTTAGAGGCCTAATAGAATGCATGCAGACGCACTGAGTAGAAGAGCTAGACAGTGTTAGTTGCTGTTTTGCCTCATTACGGTTGTGTCTGTGCACATGGTAGTCTGGAAGCTCCACAGCTAAAGTGACCAGATTATTCACAACTTTGTCTTCAAACTGATTCAATCTCAGGCTCTTGGAGACTGTGGCAAGGTGTGATGTCCTCATGATGTCTACCTGTAGAGGTGAAGTAAGTGACCTTGGCTGTGGACAGCATGGTGAGTGATGGATCTGGCAGGATGTGGTTGAATGTGTGTGTAGTTAAGTAGGGAAGGGAAGAGCCGAGGAAGGAGAGACCCATGTCTCCAGATTCAGAGGTCCAGCAGCTGTGCTCACTGGCTGTATTGGTCAGAACGCGTACAAGGGCAGTCAGGAGTAAGGCACAAATGTGGGCATAGTTAGCATATTCAGTGCTGAAACTATGTGACTAGAGTCACCAGGAGAGAGTGAGGCTGAGGAGAGCTGGGGGCCCTAGATGAACCCTGTTCAATACCCAGAATGCCCTCCATTATTAAGCATTTGAGACTTGTTCTGTGAAGATGTTAAAAGAACAAATAAATGAGAAACAGACAGGATTCTGCTTGACTAGAGACTTGGTCAGATGACTTTCTGAGAGAGAGAAATGAAAGTGGAGGAACATGAACATTCATGCATTACAGATGTTCACAAACCTGCAGGTATGCATTAAGCATGGCTGCCCAACAGACCATCACCCCATCATTGTGAACATAACAGTGCAGAATACCCCAGACCTGCTGGAGAGGGCTCCCAGCATGCGGACACACGGATATCCTGGACAGAACCCTGAACTACAGAGCTCAACTCAAAATGGTTGACTCAGTAGGTATAAGGTATCTGAGAATCCACAATGCTCACAAATTCCCAGGGGACACTGGTGCCCAGCTACCTCGCTTTGAGAACACTGGCTACGAGAATAAATTCAGTACAGAGTAGTTCAGGGAACAAGGGTCTGAGGTAACCATGGACTGAGTGCTGAACCTCTCTCTTTCTACCTGATGGCCCCAGCAATCTCTGTGTGGCCATCAAAGGTCCAGACTGACAGAAGAGTCCAGGAATCATGGCCGCCGCTAGTACCTTTGCTAGGCCCTGATCTGTGCACTTACCATATGCCGTCTGCTATGAGAGACTCCTGGTTTTTCTGCTTATAGATGGCACCAAGGCACTGAAAGTTTGTACCACCCACTGTGATTTTTCCACACTACTGAGGGAACACCCAGCTCAGTCTTTCTGAGTGCCTTCAGGCCCTGCCATTGCCGGCTCCACTGTAAATGTCCAGGGCTGCTTTCTCTGTAGTGAGCTGTCTGCTCACTTCATATGAGGACTGCCCAACTTTTTGCCTTTCTTCTTTGCCTATTTTTCCAGAAGCTGAGAGCTATGCTTTGTGGGGAGTAGCTTTCCTTAGCCCTGCATTAGGCCTTTAATGTAATTACCTCCTCACTCTTTTCTTTTAAAGTTTCTGGTATCATTCAGAAGCTTTCCAAAATAATTTCAAAACTAGGTGAATATCATAGATTGATAATTGAAAGGAGGGACTTTGGGGAGGTTTTTTCCTTGTACTTTCTCATTATCTACCTTTGAAGAGGAATCTAAACCAGTAGTAAGCCTGTGCATGTGCATAATAGTGATGGTTGTTTTAGGTTGAACTGAGGAATACCTAGCTGATGGTAGAGCGTGTGTGTGTGTGTGTGTGTGTGTGTGTGTGTGTGTGTGTGCATGCGCGTGTAGTGAGGGGATTCTTCCAGAAGAGCTAATACTGTGATTGTGGGTAACACCACTGGATTGGCTGGGGGCCTGGGTAGAATAAGGGGTCATGAAAAAGGTAAGGAGTACAGCTGTTCCTTCTGTGTCTCTCTGTCTCTGTCTCCCTGTGTCCCTGTCTTTGTATCTTTTTCTGCCTACCCCTCCCCCCCTTGGCTAGTGAGGAGAGCTGCCCTGCACTGCCACAAAGGACTAAAACCCCAGAATGGGACAGCCAAGATCAAGTTGTGTTTCTTCCTCAGGCTTTACTTACAGTGACAGAAAACTGATGGACTCTTTGGCCCAGGCCTGGCTGTGAACTCTGGCTCCCCACTGTGAGCTTACAACTTTCACTGGAGGCCTCACCTGAAATGGAGACAATGATACACAGAACACAGTGTAAATGTCAGCACAGTGCCTAGCCCACAGGGGGTGCACAGTAGGTCTACTATGCTAGTGCTTTGTTTGGTTTGGCTAGACTTCATAAAAAGACTGGCGTGTACATCTACAACTGCTGTAGATCTTGTTTTCTAGAATTTTCTGTGTGGAACTAAGATGACATGGTGTAACCTCAAATAGTCTGAGGAGGGCTGCAGAGGTCACTTCCCCAGTAGCTCCATGCTGGTACTTTTTTGCTGATTCCTGATTATAGCTGAGCACTGCAGAAGCCTTGAGGGTTCCTGAGATCATCCACTTAGCAGTCAGAGACGAAGATTTCCGTGGCTCCGAGGCTCTCCTCCTTGCTTGTTGGTCCCATGGCTTGAGCATCCTTGTGGGGGAAATCTCCGGAAGACCACCTCCTAGTTTCGGCTGATTTGCTTGGTTTCATTATGCTCTTACTTCCACTTTTTCTTTCAGCGTCCTTCCTATTAAATTCAACTGCCTGGGGCTGGTTTCATGGAAAGCTCATGTGTCACAAGATAACTTGTAGATAGATGGTCATGTTCCTCTTTGGAGCTCAGGGAGTGTGAGAGAATAGCTTCCTGGTTCCTCGAATGAGATGATATGTACCAGGATTTAGGGATCTAAGGGCCTAGTAGTAGCTGTGGGTCAGCGGTGGGTGCTCTGGGGGTACCATGGCTTCCTTCAGGCCTGAGGACAGGCAGCACTGGGAAGGATGCCTAAAGTATTGTCTACAAAAGGAGGCTCTTAGGATCATGTGCTGCCACTCAGCAGTGAGAGCTTGCGGAGCAGCTGTACTGAGTTAGTACTCAAGCCTGTTGGGAAGCAGGCGGTGGAGGAGAAAAATATAACCTGTCACCATGTGGACTTCCTCCTTCAAATTCTGTTTGTCTGACCTTACTCTTCCAGATCCTTTTCCCAAACTCATAAAAATTAAAACATTCATGGAACTGCTCAGCTGGTAAAGCACCTTCCACAAAAGCATGAGGACCTGAGTTGGGATCCCCAGAACCCAAGTTATAAACGGAACATGGCGATGAACGCTGTAATCTACTGCTGGGTGCTGGGTAGAAACACGGGTGGGTCCCTGGAGCTGTGGCTCTCTGGAGCTCATTGATCAATCAGCCTAAACAAATAGATGTTTCTTTGAGAGGTTTTTTGTTTTTGTTTTTGTTTTTTCAAAAATAAAGGTGGAAATCAATCAAGGGAAGATAATTCATATTGGCCTTTGGTCTCTATACTCAAGTGCACACATATGCATTTGTACACACACACACACACACGGAAAAGAAGAAAAAAAAGACAATATGACACTAAGGAAGCAGACTCAGGGGGATCTTAGTTTAAGGCAGGTGGAGGCTTCATAGTGACACTGTCTCAAAACTTAAAAAAAAAGAGGTAGCTGAGCAATAAAACTTTTTGCTGGTATTACGAAGGGCCTGAGTTCAGATCTCAGTATTTGTGTCAGGTGGCTCATAACTGTGTGTAACAGCATAGACACACACACACACACACACTCACACACACACACACACACACACGCACACACAGACGAGAGAGAGAGAGAGAGAGAGAGAGAGAGAGAGAGAGATCTTCAATAAATAACCAAATGTTTCCAACAGTGAGACCCACCAGGCCTGACTTGCTGCTTCAGGCCTCCACAGCCTGTGTTGACACTGGGAATTCACAGTGGTCCCAGTGTCTGACCCTGTCCCATTTACAAAATTTCCTTTGTCTCCTTTGTCTCCCAGGTACAGGAGGCCGCAAGTCATGGCTTGAAGTTCGTTAGTGTGGTGCCTCAGTACCAGTCCTCTGTGAGCTCAGCAGGCAGCAGGAGCTTTGTGCCTGTTGCCAACAGTGTTAAAGATGCCAGAGATGTGAAATACACCTTTGGGGACCATTCATCCTTGGAAAATGATACCCCAAAGGCTGCAGATATGGATGCTCCCACTGCAGGAGTGAACCGAAGACCAGAGCCCAACCCAGGATCCACAGGGGAGATGTCCAGTGCCCAGCAGCCTGGCATTCCCTCTCCTTCAGAAGAGAATGAGGCTGGCGAGTTTCCACTGCTGAGTTTGAGGCCAGCACTGGACGGATCAGAGGGTGACCCCTCAAATGGGCATGAAGAGCTGCCCTCCAGGAGTAAGTGTCAATGCCAGGAGTTCTGACCTGCTTAAAGAGAGGGTAATGGCTTTTTAGTATTCCCGGGGGCCTCTTAGGGAAAAGGAATTGAAATTAGTATGTAGACACAGCAGTACATCAAGCAAGAGAAAGTTTATCAAGTGGCTATCTGGGTTGCACAGCTGTTCACCCACTGCAGCTGTGGACCATATAGGGTGAACAGAGCCCAACGAAACTGACTTGGGGGCACTCCAAAAGTGGCTTCTAGACGAAATAGTCTTAGTCAGTGCTCCCGGGTTGCCAGGAGCTTCTCCACCCTCACACCCACACAGAGTGTGAATCACTCTCCAATGAGCTTGGACATTCTGCTTCTGAATGTCTGCCTAAACAGGGAGTGAGAAAGTCGAGGGGGTGAACCATGCAAGAGAAGTGGGTCTGCTTGTGCGGATGGAAAGATCCTGATTGCAAGAAGCACATACAGATGGGAACCATGGAAAACACACTTTGTCACCACTGCAGGTCTTCTATGTCAGTGCTAATGGCCATTTGCATTGATGATGTCACATAACAACCCACCCATAACAGACAGCGTTTATTAATACTTCCCAGTTAGCAGATTCTGTGCCATCTTTTTAAAGGGGCCATCTCTCTGTTCTTCATGCACTCTTATGATTCAGGTGAGCTGTCTTACCACTTCTGGCTGGGAGCTGGCATCCCTGGCATAAGACCACCCACACCACCTCTCTACTTGGCTTTCCAGTGTAGTAGAATGACTTCCCGAAGCCTTCTGTAATTCTCGGTCTCCTTTTCTCTACTTTTGCCTGAAAATCGCATCCATTGTCTGAGATCCTTATGTTATCAGTGGGGCCTCTCTGGCCTTTGGAAGGTGACCATGAGTTGCCTGACAGTAGAATACCCACAAAGCCACATTAGAGCATCTGTTTAGACCTTTCTGCATCATGTCCCCAGTGACCATTTCTGCTCTGTATTAGCTAGTGCTTGAAATGGCCTCCTGCAAGTGATGTGGGTGCTTGGAAAATGGACGCAGTGAGTTGATTTTATTTATTTATTTTTTCCTCTGTCAGTACTTCTGGAGAAGAAAATCATGGGGCCATCAGATCTGAGATCTAATGGCAGGGTTTCCCTGAAAGTTGAGGAGGGGGGTCCTCAATTCTGAGATACAGTAGAGCTATCATTTATTCAAGACTTTGGTCTTTGGTTTAGAGCTACTGATACGATTTTTCACTTCACTAAGGTAGACTACTCTCTCATCCTGATGGTAACTCAGGTTTGGATCTAGTGTTAGGGTCCTGGGAAGCTTCATCTTGGGGCTGGGGGTTGAGCATGCTTAATTCTGAGGAGAGTGACTGTGGAACCATGTGGAAGATGAGGGCCCAGGTCAGGCATGAAACCCGGGAGAAAGGGATAGCAGCCACGGGAGACAAGCAGCACCATAGGTAAGAAACCAATGTCTGTGTATACCTGCTAGCTAGGTGGTAGTCTTGTCCAGATATATGCCGCTAACGTCCCCATGTGAGCTATTATTCAGGGCCCCGGGCTGCACAGTGCCACCCCTCACAGAATCCTGGCTTTTAAGAAGAAATGAGACAGCTAATCCCAAGAGTCTGTCAGAAGTGTGGAGCCTGTGTTCCAGAACCCACCTTTCCCCTAGACCTCAAGAAGGTTCACTTTCTGTATTTGACCTTTAACCCCAAGAGGCCTTTCTTAGGACTCTTCCCAGATGTCCAATTCCCTGTTTCTTCTCTGTGCTCCTTGCCTCTCTCTCTCCATTGCCCAGGATCTCCTATGGCTGAAGATTGGAACCAAGCCCTCCGGTAATGCCCAGAGTACTTTGGCCTGCAGCCTCCATTTCCTGGGGTCCTTGTCCTCTTCTGAACATTCAAGTCCTTTGAGCACTGATGGGTTAATGTGTCATGGAGACCTCAGTCCAACAGCAAGTGGGAAGAGGGTTTTCAGCTGGGGATAGGCCAGGGACTTGGGCTGCAAGGCCCATTTTGGTCTCCCCCACACACACAGCTCTCTCTCTCTGCACAGCAGCCCCCACCCTGCCTTGTAAGCAACTACAGCAGAGAACTCCTTCCCTCTCCAGCTTTTTAAAATCAGTTGGTAGGTGCACGTTACTAGTGGAGGGCCTTGGTCCAGTTTTCTCCAGCTGTTATCTCAATTACCTTCACCACAACTACGACAGGAGCTGCTATAGTGGCCCCCAGCTCACAGATAAGGAATGTCCCCTTCCTGGAGGGTGGACATCCAAGGCCCCTGTCTCCACAGGTCAAAGCCCTTATCTGACCCTAGCTTCTCTCCTGAGCCTTTCCCTAGGGAGTTTAGCCGTTTGCTTCCCTGGGGCGTTTGTTCACTGCCCTGCCCTGAAAACACGGCCCCCAGCCCAAGCTTCACCCTGCTCAGCTCCCTGCTTGCCTTTCTCTCAGCCCATCCCCAACCCCCTAAGAAGGTTGAAATGTTTAAGCCTCTTTCTGCCAGGTCTGCAAGCACAGCAAGACGATTTAAAAAAGATTCCAGACCCTGCTCTTCCTCTGTTGATTTGTTTCCTATGTAGGAAGCAGCTAGCAGTGGATTCAGTCAGGTACAGTTCACAGTGGGCTTTCATGAGCTTCAGGGAAAATGGCTGGGCTTCTCGAAATTCTTGTTCATTAATTGGATTTCTTGTCTGGGGACTTCCTGTTGATATGAGGTCACTGTGCGATACACCCCAGTACCCCTTACAACACTTTTGATCAAAAAGCAAGAACCACTTGGGTGTGTCAACCAGAGCAGGGGTGAGGTGCCAGGCAGTCAGATTTGAGGCCTGAAGCTTTTATGCTGTGTGTTTTTCTTCCCGGAGCTCATGGAGGCAGTTGGACCTTGTCACTCTGTCTCTTCCACCTGAGCCACTTGCTGCCATGTCTCCTGGCTTCCACTGAGTTCATGAACAAATGTCCCCAACTGTGGCCACCAGCGTCTACTTTGTATTCTAGTAAATTAACCTCTTACTAGATTGGGGCATGAGCCCAGGGTCTGAGAGGATGGAAAGACTCCGGGCTCTGCCATTCACTGTCAGGAATTCTGAGAGATACACCTGAACCTCCCGTGGAAGTTGAGTGTCAGGTATGGTGGAGGGCATTCCTGGCTGAGGTGCCTATGCCTGGGGTCTGCTGGGTCCTCATGAGCTGATTACCATTGGCTGTGCCTTTATGAGCACTGCTTTCCTTTGCTGCTATATCAGGTGACCTCATGCTGGCCCAGAGGTGTCCTGTGCTGGCACTGTGCCTGCAAGAAGTGAGCAGCCATCTACAAGTTCAGGGATTTGGTGGACCTTCATATCACTGCATCAACAGCCCTGCCTTCATGGAAGCCTTGCATCTTAGTTGCCCCTGTCCATGACTTGAGTAGCCTGCAGTCCTCACCCAGCTATGCCCAGTTCTCCAATTCCACTGACTACCCCAAGTCTGGCTTTATGATGCCCACAATTCAGATTCAATTCTCAGTTCTGTTTCTTCCAAACCACAGCTCTCCTTGGACACTGAAATCCAACCATCCCTGTGACTCATTCACAAGCTCCAGTTCTCTGGTTCCATAAATGCAGACAAGCTGCAGGCTTCCATCTGCACTATAGCTCAACTCAGGCCCAGGTGTGGAGCTCAGAACAGCATATCTTTTCCTTGCCAGCTGCATGGCAAGGACCATCAGCCTAGCTGTGGTTGGCCAGTCCCCAGCCTGGGTCTCCATGTTCTCCATTTATCACGTTCGTGTTTATCACAGACGTGTAAGACACCCGCCATGGTACAGGGACCTTGGAGGGTATAAGAGTTTCAAATGGAATGTGGCGAGGCCCCATGTCACAGGGCAGCACCAGAAGGCAGTCTGGTGCTGTTTGGCTGCTCTGCCAGCCTCGTCCTTCAGCCATTCCCACAAACAATGCCTTCCTCTGGGACTTTCCCACATCTGGAAAAATCTTCCAGCTGGGGTCATGGCAGAGTTATAAAGCAACAGAGAACATTTAAACAAATCTGGGGCTCTTCAGAATCCTTGGTCCCTGCTCACATACAAAATCTGTTGGTGTTTGGGGGGGGACAGGTGAGCAGGGCAACGCGTGGTTTTGGGGTAGTTTCTCTCGGCTGGTGTCCCTGTGAGTGGAGCTGATGAAAGGCTTGTGTGTCTGAGATCAGGCCTCTCTCCGTGTCCCATGGCTGCTGATTCTTCTGTGGCTCTTCTTGCAGCATTCTCCTTTCCTCCTGAAAAAGGTACTTGTTCTTGGCTGCCGCCCTGCCTGCTAGGAAGGATGGAGCCTGGAAAGCACGGATCCTGCCGCCCTTCCTGCCTTACACAGCGGTCCTTCCCTCCCTCCACCACCACAGCCTCTTCACTTCTCATTCTGGCCTTACTCATTCTCTGCTTCGTGATGCTTTCAGGAGAGTGGTGCTCTTATTGTACCTCGTGAGGGAAGATGGTCTTCTGTGTGTTCAAGTGCTCCCAGCTGTGGCCACGACCAAATCCCTACCTCCTTCTCCCAGTGCAGCAGCTCTGAGCAATCACTCCTCTTGCATTTGTGCCTAAGTGTAGTCTTCTGTAGGGCCTGTGCTAAACCTGTGGACAGGTCAGGCCGGGAGTGCTTCAGGAGTGACTTTCGGTCCAAGCGGATAGGCACCTCAGTTGTCTTGTCCTTAGTGGATGCATCTGAGGTGACATTGACCCAGCGGTCCTGCATCCCTGATGAGGCCACAGCTGCCCTGTGATAACTGCTCATTAACATGGCCTTCATTTGCTTGTCTCCTCGTTTCTATCCCTGCGATCGCCCCCCCCCCAGCATTATTTCCTGTTCTGTGGATGCTGCAGAATGTCCTATGATAGCCATAATTTTGGTTTTGAATGGGTGAGTTTAGTAAGAATGCAGCAAGCCAAAGTAAAAGAATAAGCAGTAAATAGATGATAGGTAAGTAGGTACATAGACAGACAGACAGACAACAAAACATTATTAAGCCAGGTACTTATAACATCAACAGAAAATGGCAGAGGAAGTTGACACAGACAGGCATAAATCCAGCTGAGCTTCCTCTCCATGGATTAGCTTCCCATGACTGACTGGCTCCTCGTCTCTGCTGTGGGCACATTTCTATCATGGGCTAAGCAATAGTAAAGTCTGTTGATAAAAGTTTGCATCTGGCTCTTCTCAAAGGAGAGTGTTTCACTCTCCAGCTTTATTGTTCTTTCCTCCTCCCTGTCACAAAGTTGGGAGAAGAGCCTCTTCCCAGACAACTCTTCCTGGAGGACACTTGAGACAAACATGCTTAGGTCTGAAATGGAGGCAGGCAGACTCAGCTTCTCACTGAACCCAAACAGCACACGACAGCTAACCCATGTGATGTGTATTACAGTAGTGTCAACTGCCAGCATAGCAAAGCTTGGAGGATCTACTTTGAAGGATCCAAAGACATACCAGGTCAGACTCTTCTCCTTCTTGGTTGCTTTTACTGAACTTAAGGTACCTAGGACCGGAAGAAGCCGCATCACCCAGCTATCCCTGCCCTAGTGTCAATCGCTGGCTTGGTTCCTCACCTTGCACATTTCTGTGTCATCCCATTTCATCAGCATGGCATCGTCTGGTTCTGTTGGATGGAATAGCTTGAGGAAACTCCCTGTCACTTCAGCTGTTAGTGATAGCAGGTCTCATGACTCAGGGACCTCACTGATGCTTGACCAGATGGGGCTGGGAGGTTTCCTTTGTTCTAGAGTGCAGCTCCTACAAGAGAAACATTTCAAGGTTCTGAGGATGAACCTGATTGTTGCTGTAACTTAATGTCCCAGTATAGCAAGCAGGAATGGTTTGTTCTGTGCTCAAGAAGCAAACTCTCCTTTAAAATCCTTTTATGTAAAGAAAGGAAAGTAAGCCAGTTTCTTTAATAATAATAATAATAATAATAATAATAATAAAATCATTGTATGTGGAGTTGGATCCCTAGATAAGAGTGTTTGCCATACAAACTTGAGGGCTTGTGTGTGAATCCCCAGAACCCAGGTAAAAAGCCAGGTATGGCTGCAAATGCCTGCAAACCAGGTATGACTGCACATGCCTGCAAACCAGGTGTTGAGGGATGGAGACAGGCAGAAGCTGGGAGTTCTCTGGTCATCCAGTCTAGCCTGATATGGCAAGCTTAGTGAGACATCTCAAGACAATAGGCAAAAAGCAACAAATGAGACATGTAAGGTCATATGTGTTTGTGTGTGTGTGTGTGTGTGTGTGTGTGTGTGTGAGAGAGAGAGAGAGAGAGAGAGAGAGAGACTGAGACCACAGACACACACTCACATACACAGGCACACACACCAGCTAGTACTTAGCACCCAAAAGGCACAATCCTGAAATTTGGGAGCATACATCCTAGAGTTTAAGTGCAAGTGTCGTCCCATGTTCTGAACACATGTATGATCCATGCTTCTCCCTAATGCCAGTCATTGTGTATGACCTTTTAAGTTTTCTGTTTGAAAGATGGTGGGGATTTCCTTATCACTTGAAAAGATGTTTTGGCTGCCGATGCATATTCCTAAGGAGTCTGTGCAAGCAAAGCTTTCCAAGCTGGGCCAGCTCTGATAGCTGGGCTAAATGAATGGTGAAAAAATAGACTCTCCAGGGTATATTGAAATTCCAGGTATTTGCTCCTGGCAAAGGTTCCTGCTAACCGTGGCTGGCAGCATAAACAGCAGGTGCAAGTCAGCAGCAGGCTGCTAGGGATTATTGATTCCTGGGCTATAAATGAAAAAGTGGAGAGCTCTCAGCTTCACACCCAGGGCCTGCCTGGCTGGTTGAACTGACTGGCTACTCCAGGCAGGAACCCCGTTTACAGGAACATATTTATTTTTACATATCAATGTACTTGTTGTACTTGATTGAGTATTATGGGTTTGCCCCCGGGAAACTCTCCTGCAGTCTATAAATAGCAAGTTCAGGGATGTAAAAAGGTTCCTGGAATTAGAGAGGTAGGTTTTTCTTTTTATGAAATCTCCCCCACACCCTTTTACGACTTTTTCATTTACTTCACAAACGCTTTTATCAAGAAACATACTTCTTCCTGATGCTTAACGTGCGAATTAATTCCAAGTTATCTATTATCTTTCAGATTCAAAACTTAGCTCCATCTAGGGATGGAGAGTATTTGCCTGACATTCATGGGTTTGGTTCTGTTTCCAAATCCATGTAAGCTGAGTGTGGTATCATATCCCGGGAATTCAGGAGCCTGCTAAGCAGAGGCGGGAGGACCCCAAATTCAGGTTCCTTCATCCTTGACTGTATAGCAAGTTTGAGTCCAGCCTGGAATGCAATGAGACCTTGTCTCAGAACAAAAACCCAGCAGTCTCCATACAAAGCACAAGCTCTGAGGCCCTCTTCCCTGAAAGCAGCCTCAGTTACTGCTGAAAATGGATTTTTATGATCCGGCAAGAGTGTGGCCTCAGGGATTCACAGCAGATACCATTCTCAGGCTCCAGGGAGATTCCACGAAACCCAGTTTAGCAAATTGGTCCTATGAGCTAATCACTCTCTCTCTCTCTCTCTCTCCCTCTCTCCCTCTCTCCCTCTCCCCCCCCCCCCCCCTTTTATGAATCTCAACAGAGATGGAGATCTTCGCCTTTTTCAACAGACCGAAGAGCCAACAGAAATGTCGGCAGTACTACCCCGTCACCATCCCCCTCCAGGTCTCCAAGAATGGCCAGACAGTGAGCAGCCTGGACGCCAGCTGGCTGGAGCACATGAGTGACCATTTCCGGAAAGGGGGTGTGCTGGTGAATGCCATCTTCCAGCTTGGCATGGCCAACGGTAGGGAATGCTTTACCACTTTGCTTGTTCCTGTGATCTTGGCTCTTCTTTCCAGCCTCCTCCATCAGAAAGCCGCATAGTCAATGGACACACCACATTTGATTTCTAATTAGCATATATCTCAGGCAGATCTCATGAAGGCTGGTCCCTCTGAAGTGACCTGGTGTCTTCTTGAATAAAGATGGTGGGTTTGGAGGCTTTTAAGAAGGTAACTCTATGAGACTATTAATCCCCTCCCCCCTTTTAGATGCCACTCCAGAAGTGCAAATTGTTTGTACACACTGTTGCGGTCTGAAGCACCAGCAGCAACACCTTGGAACTGACAGCTGAAAATAACGGCAGTGCCTGCCTCTGGTGGCTGCTGCTGGGACACAAGTTCTTGTACTCTGCCTTAGAAGTGGGCTTATTTCTAGGGCCTTGCTTTGTGAAATAGCACTCTTGATGTCAGCTTTTAGGCAGAAGGAAAGTCTGTCCACAGTGGGGAATGTTTTTGAGCCAAGAAAGGGTTTGGGGTAACATGGCGGGGCTGGCGTACCAGCTTGGACAGGGGCATGAGTTGGCCGAATGCCTAAGGAAGTGAGGTGTGACACAACTGTGGATCCCAGCAGAGCCTGACAAGGCATTGACTACAGGGTTGATGGTGTATAGCTTCTCAGACAGGAGCAGGGCTGGGAGTGGAGTTTGGATGCAGTCTTATCTGCCAAGTCTTCTTAGAGTAGAGATCCAGTTCTGAATGTGTATGCTCTGGATGATTCACAGCCTGGGATGATGACAACACAGAGACACGTCTCAATTTGGGCTGCAAGGTCCTTGCTTGTTTCTATTTGACTATCAGTGCTGCAGTCAAGGAGTCATTAAAGCAGCAGCAGGCATGATGAGCAGGTGAATAACACGGAACTTCTGACCTACCAAGAAAAGCAGCTAGGATAGTGCTGTCCAGTAGAACTTTCTGTGATGGTAGAATGTTCTGGATTGTGCTCTCCCATAGCCACCAGCCATCTTGGGCACCTTTGACTTAGAAACTAAATTTTACAGTTCATTTCACTTTTGTTCATTTACATATGAATAGCTCTGTGTGGCTAGTGGATTTGAGAGTGCAGATCTAGAGGTCACATTTAGTTAACTTTCAGTCCCCAGCGGCAGATCTAGTAACTCCTTGATGCACGAGGAAGTCCCCTTTGGGTGGCTCCATTGTCCTCAGAAGCAGGGGTTGTCATGGACTGTTTGGAAGTGCATCATAAAACACCAGGGGCAGGAGGTACTTGAAGTGGGTGTTTCTAGTCCACTTCATCAGTATTGGGCATGCCAAGGAGGACCCCATCAACTCCTGCTTCCTTAGGGACACTGGCAATAGCTGTTCCTATTCTGTTGCCAGACAAGGTTTTACATTTCTCCTCAGCAAACCTATGACTAATTGTACAAACACCTTAAAGATGAACAGCTGTTAGTAGCCACTCAGGAGGCTACTGGGTAATTGCCTTTCTCTTCTTAGCAAAATTGGAACATCAGAAGGGATGTCTTTGGCTCCATTATCTGAGCCCAAGAGAGAGTACCCAAAGCTCCCAAAGCCACCGATCCTGTCTTGAAGATAGCTTAAAGATCTACGATGAGTTGACCTCTGGGCTCTTCCTCACCTCCCTCTCCAAATCCTTCACACAAAGCTCAGAGATTTGCTGGGGCTTTACATTGGCCCCACAAGTGTAAAATGCTGTTCTAGCCTCCCCTGGCTTTAGGTACAACAAACTAGTGTTCCATCTTTGGGGACAAATTGTGAAATGTCCCCTGTGACCACAATCCCTGCAACAGTGACTCCCATAACCTCTGCAGAGGAGGCTCTGTGCAGGCAGAGCTTTGAAGGCCTGGGGGCAGACTCCTGGAGCAGACCTCAGAAGGTGGTGCTTTAACTGTGTCTTTCTGCTGTAAGGAGAGGATGACAGGGTAACTCTTGTGGCAAGGGTGGTTCTGCTCTGAACAAGCTGAGGGTTTCCACCCACCAGGGGAAAAACAGGCACCTGACCTTTTCCCAGAACTGAAAAGAAAAGACAGGCTGAGCGTCCTTGCTAATAACTTGGCTGGGGGAGAGTCAATCTGTCTGTCATGACTTTGAAATGGGTATTCATTCCTCTTTAAAAGTATTTCCCACAGAGATATAATATTAGTGAAAACTTTGTTCTGCAAATAAGGTAAGGCCTCAGTCTGAGATAATAGACTAGAGCTTCCATTTTTACCTTCCCAGAATGTTGATGGGCTTATTCCATGTCAAAAATTTGCATTCTGTCCTGGTTTTCTCTCCCTCCCCCTCTCTCTTTCTGTTGTTATTGTTTGTTTGTTTGTTTTTTAAATTAATGCCCAAACGGACATGTTACCAACTAGGAGTCTTGACTGGGTTCTTTCCTGGGCCAGTTAAAGAACTAAAAGGCAGGAATTTAAAGGCACAGCAGGTAGATGCAGGGAAAATCTCAGATGGAATTAACTTTTAAGGGGATGAGCCTTTTATTAGAGATGAAGAAAGGCATACACAGAGTAAAGCACACAGGAAGACCCTCCTGGCAGAGCATAGGGGACCCTCAGGGGCCCCCAAATCTTGTCTTTCCTTGAGGGCTGGGGGTTTGATGGTCTTTGAGATGTCCTCATCCCCTAGGTTAAGATTGGGATCTTGAAGGAAGACAGGGAAGCTGATAGGCCAACACATTGAGGTAGGCGTGGCCTGCTGGGGCCTTGAACTTGTCAAACTGGTCAGGGGGCAGGCAAGTGGCTGCCAGGCCTTTCTCTCAGGTCAGGAGTTCAGGGAAGAGGAAAATTTGCCATGTTTATTATCTATTTGGGCCCCGTTTCCTATCTGTCTATCAGGGAATCTGTCTAACTCCAAGTCCCTCAGGCATATGGCACAGGAGAGAAACATGAGGATGAGGGCTCTTTACATTACCTGCTGCTGCCTTTTCCTGCAATACAAATGCAGCAGTTCCTTCGTCCTCCAAGCAGTCCTGTGAACTAGGGACTCTGTGTGTCTGTGGGATAGCTGTGGGAACAGCTTCTCCCAGCTAGGAGGTGTCAAGAAAGTGAGCAGGAGAAAAAGAAAAGAATAGGAGAGAGGTGGGAAGGGATAGGTATCTTGGTTGGAAATTGTCCTCTCAGATGGCTTTTGGGTGGCCCTTGGGGGTGGGGAAGGGAGGGCACCAAAATCACCAGAGAGAGCACCAGGGATGAACCCCACGGCTACCTTGCAGTGCATGTGGTGGGCCACTGGGGGCTCTCCAGCCAGTGAGTCTGTTTCTAGAAGGGTGAGAAGGGACAGCCTTGTGCTGAGCTGGTTGTGGGTGGAGAGTAAAGTAGGTTCCAGAAGCCAAGGGCAAGGTCATCGGGTGGCTGGACACTTACATCTGAGACACTCTAGATAGCTGATCTCTTGTGGGGCAGAGAGCCCGACTCTGGGCCTGCCAAATCCCTGCCACTGTCAGTGGACCCCGAAGCTATGTAGTCACTACTCTCTCTCCTCTTCCTGCCTTGGAGCTCCCTTCAAGGCCTATGTTCCTGGCTGGCCCCCATTTATCTTACTTATCTGTGGCAATTTCCTGCTGTAACACCACTCCCCTCCCCGTGCTCTCTGCACCCTCCGTCGTGCTCTCCCTGTGCCCTGACTTCTCCTCCCCATGCTGTTCTTTTCCTCTCCTACCCTGGCCTCAGTACTCCCTGGGTTTCAAAGTTATCCATACAGCTGATTACTGGAGCAGAGTCCACCCCAGCGATGCATTGACCAGGTGCTAGAAGGGAACACAGCTTCATGTCCACCAAAGGACTTCCTACACTGATTGACTCAATAGTGCCTTGGTGGTATTTTGGCCTGTTTTTCTAGCCACTGTTTCCTATAAATTTGAAGGTAGTTCTACAGGCTATCCAAATGAAGACTTGACTGGAATATATTCTAGAGGACATGTTCTATCCATTTGTCCATTTCGTCACACAGGGCGGTCTTTTAGGGGGGTAGGGTTTCTCTGTGTAGCCCTGACTGTCCTGGAACTCAAACTCAGAGTTCTGCCTGCCTCTGTCTTCCAAGTGCTGGGATTAAAGGTGTGAGCCACCACTACCCAATGCTATGGGTCATCTTAACTGGGTGTGCGCCTATTCCCGACCCCCTCCTTTAAGCAATTTCTTTTATGTGTATAAGTGTTTCGCTGCATGTTTGTATGTATACCATATCTATATCTGTGCGTATAGAAGCTAGAAGAGGACCCAGGATTACCGGGAACTGGAATTACAAATAATTATGAGCTACCATGTAGGAGCTTCCAAATTCAGCTCCTTTGTAAGACTAGCCAGTGCTCCTAATAGCTTAGCCATCTTTCTGGCCCCTATTTCTGCTCCTTTGAAGAAATAAATCATTCTGAGACTCTCTGATGCCTCTGCTGCATCCTAGTTTGTGGTAGCCAGTCTCTGGAAGAACTGATCATTCAGCTGGTCTGCTGGATGTTGTCGGTCCAGGATGCTGGGTGTCTCGCTGTGTCTGACCTGGGCCTGTGGGCCTAGAAAACTGCTGAAGAGCTGCTGCTTTTTAGTCTCTGGAATCCTGAAGAAGTTGAGTTAAATGCACGCTGCAGCAGTAGATGGATGAGCGTGCCAGTGAGGGTAAGGGCTAGCAGGCAGAAGGCAAATGGGATGCCACCAGAAGGGATAGCCTAAACTTAGGGTCCCTTTTTCTGATTCCAATAATCAGCTTAAGAAAATGCCTCATTGGGTATTCCCAGCAGCAGGGTTTTAGCCGATCCCACCTGTTAAGTTGATAACCAAGATTGGCCATCACAAACAGACAGACAGACAAAGCTAGGCATGGTGGCATAAGCCTTTAATCTCAGCACTCAGGCAGATCCCTGAGTTTGAGCCTAGCATGGTCTACAGAGACACTTCCAAAATAGCTAGAGCTACACAGAGAAACTTTGTCTCAAACAAACTAACAAATTAGCCACATGGTCAAAGGAATGGTGGGTTCTTGTGCCACTGTTTCAGATACCAAGTTGATCCAGTCATCTGAGGCAGGCAGGCTACACATGTTAGAAATATGTACACTGCCTTAGATAACTCTCCAGCACTGTCCCAGCTCCCCTGAGTAAAGCATTATGAGCAGGAAGGGTCTGTGGTAGATTGTGCTTTTAGAGCCTCAGTCTATGATTGACCAGCTCTGGGGCTTTGAGCTGTGGTGAGGCATCAGGACAGAGGTCATGACCTAGGAAAACTGCTCACCTCATGCATCCTGGAAGGTCTGAGGACAAGGTCAGCACTTACAGGCATGCCCCCAGCTCCAGCTAGGCTCCACCTCTTCAGTCCCCCACCACCTACCCCACATGAATGGATCGGTGGACCAATCGATTGATAAAGCCTCAGCTTCGGGGGACCCAGTTGCTTAACTAAAGCCCCACCAGTTGTTAATCAGACCTTCAATCTACGAGGCTTCCAGGGACATTTCACATCTAAACTGTAATATATGTATTTCAAAGAAAATGTCTTTGTACCCTAAATAGTTCATACAGATACCTTGTACCTATGTTTTTTAGGATCCTAATTCCGGAACCCGAAACTCCAAAATAGAGGGAGCATGGTGCAGTGTTCACAGTGGTAGCCCAAGATCTTGTGAGCCTAATCCATTGCCTGATGCTGTTTCCTCAGACACCGCTGGCTCCCTGGAGTGGCTCAGTAAATACTTCCTTATGCTGGAATTGAACTACATTTCCTATGTAGTTGGCCTTGCCAATACACATAAACATGTACAAATCATTTAATTTAAAAAACAAGATTTATTTTTAAGTTGTGTGTGTGTGTGTGTGTGTGTGTGAGAGAGAGAGAGAGAGAGAGAGAGAGAGAGAGAGAGAGAGAAAGAGAGAGAGAGCACCTATAGAGGACAGAGGCATCAGATCCCCTGGAGCTGGAGCCATCTGATGTGCATGCTGGGAACTAAACTCAGGTCCCCTTGAAAAGTGTGAATTGATTTAATTGCTTAGCCATCTCTCTACCCCTCATTTAACTTTTGTGGCCTTCCTCTTATATACGCTGAACAAGAGTTATAATTTACTCCTTGCGGGAGGATTGAGTGGGAAACCGTGATCCATGTCTAACAGGGTGCCTCACACGAAGTGTTTCTTCCTGTGATGATTAATCTCAATTGTCAGCTTGATAATATCTGGAAGTGCCTGGGAGAAATGTCTCTGGGCAGGTTTGTGGGAGATTGCTGTGATTAAGTTAATTGAGGTGGGGATACCTATCCATTGGGAATGGACCATTCACTGGGTTGAGATCCTTCCTAGACTGTATAGAACAGAGAAAAAAATGAGCTGAGCAGACTCCATTTCTCTTTGCTGGTTGACTGAGGATACAATCAATGTGAGCATCTGCCTCAAGCCCTCAATGACTTCCTCCCATGGTAGACTAACCTTGAACCTTAAGGCAAACAAGCCCTGACCCTTATGGTGCTTTTGTTGGGGTGTTCATCACAATGGGGCAATGATTGAGACACATCCTTACCTGGTCTGTTAGACATTGAACTTGCAGGCTACTTCCTGTGGACAGAAGGGGAGTGATACCCTCACTGGCCCTCTGAATAAGAATGCAGGAAGGTAGCAGGCCCAGATTGAAAGGAGAGCTGGGGTGGGGATGGGAGAGGTAAGGGAAGGCAACAGTGGTGATCTGGGGTGGATCAACAGTGCTTACGCTCAAAGGATATCGAATGTCAGCATAACTACCCGTGCAGATATGATTATTGAGTTAGAGAGTTGACTGGGGCCATGCCTGGAATAAACAGAAATCAACATAAAGTGGAAAATAGGGGCCCTCTGAGTGTGGACAGTTGAGTCCTACCTTAGATTGTTCAAAGAACAATCAAGTAACTCTAGTTTATAAACCAGCAAAGATTAGACTAGCTGAATTGACCATCTGTCCAGGTGTGCACATCTCAGATACTTTACAGCCCAGAATGTCAGTCTTATCTTGGATGTGCACTTGACCATCTACAGAAGGATTTACATCTAGAGATGGTGTGGCGGATCTTTTCCCACGTTCTTCTTGCAAATCACAAGCTTGGAATGTTATGGTGGCCTTTTGCCAAAAAGTCAGCATCAAATATTTATGCAGTACCCCAGCACATAGCTTTTGTGCACTGTAGGAAAGCATCTTAGTAAAAGAAACAGTGAGGATAGAATGCATTCCATAGCATGGAGGATGCTAACCTTTTCACACCAGGAGGCTTCACTCTGAAGTGGTCCAGCTTACACCTGGGTTGACTCACATCGAAGAGAGGCTGAGCGGCTAAGACAAGGAGATAGAGAGGAGACAAGTCCATCAAAACAATGGCTCCTTAAATGCCCAGCTGTCAGTCCTCCAGACTTCATTGACGTTTTCTGCCGTTACAGATGACCAAGTTTTGACAGCTATTCTGAACTTGCTTTGTTGTAGACAAGTAGGTGATTCAGCCTTCTGCACTCAGGAAAGCAAGGTAGAGCAGCAGGCCTGGGGGCGGGGAGGAGGCAGGCAGTGTCTGGGCGGTGGGGGTGGGGAATGGGACACAGGGGGAGGGGGCATCTGGAGGAGCCTATTCATCCCTTCCACCTTGGGGTCTCAGCTCTGCTGTACTGTTGACAGACTAAAGACTATCATATGACTTACGATGAATTGGGCATTTTAGTACTTACTGCTCAGTATGCGCATTTAAAGGGATGGGGGGGTTCCATTGAGAAGATGTAGCCAGAGGCTTTGGAAAGTGGATGGGTTAGTTGTTATCCCTCAGTATCCACAGAGTTTGGTTCAGGGAACTCCTCAAATCCCCAGATCCGAGGATGCTTATGCATACTGACTACATATAGCCCCGTGTACTTTAAATCACCTCAGGATGACTTATAATGTTTAATACCGTTTAGATGCAAAGAAAGTGGCTTGCTATGCCATATCACTTAGGGAATAGTGGCAAAAAAACAGGGCATTTCTGTTCAATACAGATTTTCTCTCTACTGTTGGTTGACTCCACAGAAATGGACCTTGCAGAGGCAAAGAGCCACTTCTGGCATTTCATAGAGGTCTAGAGAAACTGTGCACTGTGCTGTACAATCCTGGAAGAACTACTGTATCTCTACCAGCAGTGAGCACTCATGCGTCAGGAATGAGGAAGCTTATCTTAAGGAGCTTGGGTGCTTCTTCTGTGGCAGGGGCTCTCCCCTGGAATGTTACTGAGAACCTAAAATTGAGCTGGACCTTGGAGCCCCAGGATACCCATGAGGCTGCTCAGCTGCAGAATGCTTCTCCTTGGTTATCTGTGTTAACGTCCTTTGGAGGCCAGCAAGCTAACACTCAGGGACAACTCTGAAAGCTTGGCCCTTGCCGAGGAGATTTCATGGTAGACTCCAGACTGGGGAATAAGTAGGAGTTGGCTCGCTCATGGGGGACTTAAGGAAAGGAGCTTGGACAAAGTTCCTGGTGCTCCACGAATTGCTCCCATAGTCATCGCTCAGATGGGCTGTTCAAGCATCTTTATCATTCAAGACAAGGACTAAGCCCACACTGAGCAAGCACACTGGTCCCGTTCACTTCATCTAGGTTGAATGTTGTTTATCAGTTAGCAGTTGCCGCAGTAATGCTGTGTAACAAACCAATCCTGAGTTCATTGGCTCTGCTGGGGCAGCTCTGTTTCATGTGACTTTCATCTTCCTGGACCCAACTGGCTCTACCTGAGGCATGTCCTTTGAAAGTGGTAACAGAGACATAGGTGGTCAAGTTCAACCACACACATGGCTTCCGACTCTGCATCTCACCTGCTGTTATCTCTTTACCTGACCCGCTTGGAGAAGTCTTTTTCCACCTGAACCCCAAATCTCTTCTTAGGATTCTGCAGTTCATCTGTCACCGATTACCTGCCTCCAACTTTGAATTTGTATGCAGGTTGTCCCCTTTCTGCCAGGAACCCACAAATCCTATAAATCCATATGACCTGCTGGCTTAGTGCATTCATTTATGTCTTAGTGTCTTTTCCTGTTTTAATACCAGACAAAGCATCCTAAGGTTTATTTGGCTCATCATTCCAGATTACAGTCCATCCTAGCAAAGGAGTCAAGATGGCGGGAGCTCAGAGCAGGTAGTCACATTACACACATCTACAGTAAAGAGCCTAGAACAGAATCAGTGCATGTCTGTGCTCATTTCCAGATCACTGCAGTCTTATACATTCTGGGATTCCCTGTGTAGGAAATAATGCCATCCACATTATGCAGCTCTTCTCTCCTCAAAGTAATCAAGCTAATACTCCACTGCCCATGGGCCAACCTGACCTAGACAGTCCCTGATTGACACTTTTAGCTGGTGTCAAGTGTACAGAGCCAGCTGCCATAATGTCTCTACTCAGAACAGGGAACACTCATTTAAACGCCCCTTTTACAAACAGCCACCCCCATGGCCTTCACTCCCTCACCCCACTTTACATTTGTTACTGAACCTCACTTCATGGTAAGCTCTAGGGTTGCAGGAACTGGATTTTGCTCACCAACTCTCCAGAGCATGGCTGGCCTATAATGGCTAGATTCAATAGATGTCAGAATGAAGGAGGGAGTGGGGGCAGGACCTGTGGTGTGAGCACAGTGTTTCCGCTTGCCCTTCTGAGGTCCAGTCTTTCATTTCTAGGCCTCACTCAGGAAGGTTAGTTTTATTGTGTTGTACCCCTGTTTTGTTTTGTTTTTTTCATAAAACTCTGAGCCTAGTTCTGCCTTCAAGAGACACATAAGAAGAAAGACAAAGGAAATCGTTTTTTCTGTATTATCTGTTTACTCGTGTTGCTCCTTTTATTAATCTTGCAAGAGGACTGAAAATAAAAATTTTAATTATACTTAATTCTACCACTCATTGATCACTTTTGATTTTTTTTCAAAGTTTATTAATCTAAATGGTTTTTTGTTTGTTTGTTTGTTTGTTTTTTAAAAAAAGCAAAATAGAGGGCTCAGCAGTTAGGAGCAGTTACTGCCTCACCCTGAGACCTGTGTCCTTACCCTAAGAGTCTGTGACTCTCACCACCCCTGTCAGGCAACTCCCAATGCCTGTAACTCAAGCCCCAAATCTTCTGTGGTCACTCACACACATACAGGTGCACACAGACACACAAATAATTTTTAAAATTTACAGTTGGCCCAAAAGATACTTTTATGTCTGTATTTTTTTCTCCATAATATTGTTTATTAATATTGTTGATTAAATTCCCATGGTATTTTTTTAGGATAATATAGAATTTGATCATTTAGCAATTTTCAATAATGACTATTTAGATTATGTAAGTGTGTGTGTGTGTGTGTGTGTGTGTGTGTGTAAAGGGTTATCTGTGTATGGGGGTAGTATGTACAGGTGATTGACTTCAGGTGTCTGCCTCTACCACTCTGTCATTTTTTTGAACCAGTCTCTTACAGAACCTGACCTTGCCATTCTGGCTAAGCTGGCTGCCCAGCAAGACCCCAGGAAACACGGATACTTTTCAATGACTGTTTGAAAAGAACATTTTGTAATAAGATAAATCACAATCATATTTTCTCTGTTACAGAAAGGGGAGGGAGACAAACCAGAAAGCCTATGACTCCCTCTGACATTCATGGAAGTGCCAGTGTTTGCTACAGGTCTCCAAGAAAAGGACTCAAGACTGTCAACACACAGCAATTTGCAGTTTTTATGTTCTCCACAAATAAAACCAAAAAGTCAGCAACAGGAGAAAGTTATTTGCAGCAACAAAAATAAATAAAGGGCTGCACTTACTATTTACCTATAATTTTTCTCAGTACCTAAAAACTCTAAAATCCCAACAGAAATGAGCAAAGAACCCAAACTGGATGTTAATTTGCCATGGCTAGTAAATGTTGAAAAAAAGTCAGTTTCTTTTGTTTTCAAATTGGCAAATTTTAAATAGAAAATGTTCGGAGCCTGCAGAAGTATGAGGGTGAAGGAACTCTGACAGTGTTTAGAGGAATTTTATCTGCAAGGCATAGAGAGCAATTTAGCCAAATCTGAAGTGCCTACCCCAGAAAGCCCGTCTTTTTGACACCTTCCCATCTCATTTCTTTTAGTCTGTCATAACAATGATCAAAGTCCATCAAGGGTATTTATCTGTAAGCATTATTTATAAAATACTTTTTAAAAAAATACTAAATGGGAGTGCTAGAGAAAGTTCAATAGGCAAAGCTTTTGCTTTGCAAACATGGGGACCTGAGTTCAGAATCCCAAAATGTCCATAAAAGCTGGGTGGTGTGTGTGTGTGTAAGTCCACAGGGTAGGTGGCTTCAGTAATAAGTAGGCGTATAGTTCTCCCCATTTCTTGAGGCCAGAAGCCCATGACCCAAGGCCTGCAAGTTCTGTTTCAGGTTGGATCTCTCTTTTTGCCTGGTTCTCCCTCTGTGCATACTCTGTGCATTAGAGGAGCAAGCAGAGCACCCTGGAGCTTCTCACCCTTGCAGAGACTGAGTTGGGGGTCAGGGCTTCAGCAGGTTATTGAGACTGAGCAATATTTGCACAACAGATTCTAGGGTAAAAAGGCTCATTTGTCCAGATCCTAGTTTCACAGATGAGTAGACCATCTCTAAACGGGACCCTTGCCTGGAGTCAGGCCACCAGCGTTTAAATTATTCTTCTTTCTCTTAGTCTCATCTAAATGAATCAAGGGCAGACTGTACCACAGTCTAAAAGAAGGCAGAAGGCACGAGTTCTGTGTGGCAGAGGCTCTGCTCTGCGTTCCTTTAGACCTCCATCAGTAAGACACTCTCACATGACACTGACCATCCCGAGTAGGACTGTTGAGTGCCCCAGGAACATTATCAGCAGTAAATCATTTGGGAAGCCCTCTCCTGAACCCTAGCTCTGGACAAGGCTTCTGGCAGCATCCTCGGTACAGCGACCACACTGTACACGCCAGAATGAACACACCCATAGCACAGCTGACAAGCTCAGATCTGGTGTCTTCAGTCTATCCTGCCTTTAAAAAACATTCATTTACCTAAGTGCTGTTCCCCTCTAAAATCTGTGTAAGCGGCTGTGTTTTGCCCTGGGTGAGTTCTTCCCAGTGCATCCTGACACTGGAGCAGGAACAGGAAGGTAAGCACGTGAATCTGATGGTGATTGCCGATGATGAAAGTTGGGCTCATAAAAATCAAGGATATTATTCAAAAGCATGAGGTAAATTAGTCTCATTCATTCTGATGGGGCTAGACTCTGCGGCTGTGTATGCCATCTTTAATTAACGTTCAGAAAAGATGTTCTGATTGGGATTATTAATGAATGTGGTGAAGATTTTTACCGTTTGTAAGACTTCTGCCACAGACAGCTTACATCCCCCACCCAGCCAGTTTTTGTGTTGTTTTTCTTTCCTCAGATTCCTTCTATGGCCTGACCGATGGAGTATTCATCTTTGAAGCTGTTTCCACAGAAGATAGCAAAACCACACAGGGCTATGACGGTATCGTTGTGGAGCAATGGACAGTCCTGGACGTGAGTGTGGAGCTGCCCATGGCTGCTTTTGTCTAGGGAGAGATTGCCCCCCCCCTTGCTCCAGCTGTGCCTTTCTTCTGAAAGGGAGTTCACCTGGGTGAACCCTGGGGGACTCTCTTAATTCTTTTATATATCCTGCCTCCAAGGTGGGGAGGACTCTACTTTTCTCTTTCTACAAGAAAAGCGTGTGTGTCAGACCACTGGGTGGAAAGAGAGTCACCTCCTGTTAATTTGCATATCACTGTAAACACAAATGATATAAAGAGGCCTGTTCATAATACTGTCATAGTAAGAGCTTTGCTAGGTTTTCAGAGGTAGCGTCTCTGGTCCTCTCCTGCAAGCCATGCTTGGAAGAAATGAATGGGAGCTCTCAGTTCTCAGTGAGCAAATGAGGTAAATACTGTTTTCACAGTTAGGTTTTATGCCTAGTAGAGTGATGACCATGAGCCACTGGCTCTGGGTAGGGGAATCCAAGTCCCATATCTTTGCAATAGTCTTCTCTCTAAGATCTCTTTAATTTTCTCCAACCATGAAGTTTGGATGTTTTAAGCCTGTCTCGTTTCTTGAGAGTGACCATTTGTCTAAGGCAGAGGCAGAGTTTCTCAAGCACAGATATTTGGACCTCACCCTAGAAGTTTCTTTTCATCCGGAAACACTGTGACAAAATGCCACAGATGGGATTTTGACCTTTCAGGATACTGGAAGGCTTAAGGTCAGGGTTCCATTCCTGCTTCTCTTCAAGGCTCTCATCTGGCTTGTAGACAGCTACTTGCTCTGAGTCTGCTTATGGGTAAGAGCCAATGAACTCTCTGGTGTCTCTTAGGAAATTAATCCTAATGGATCAGGGACCCACTCTTGTGACCGTATTTAACCATACTTGCTTTTTAGAGGTTCCAGTTCTGCACTGAGAGTAAATTTAGGTAGGGCACAAAATATTCAGTCTCTTAACAGTATCTCTGAGGCCAGGCCCAAGAATTTGTATGTATACTACCTTGTTAGGTGAATTGCCTCTACTGGTTGAAAGATGAAACTCTGAGGATTCCTACCCTTTAGCTTGTTACCAGAACAGTGAGTATCCCACTGGGGACAGTATTGCAGAAGGCTTGGCCTTCTGAAGAGGCTCCATCAGACACCCACTCTGGCCCGTAGTCAGCCCCTCTCTGGGACACGTGGGTGAGCTTGAACCTGTACATGCCACCCTGAGTCTAGCTATATCTTCCCTTACCACTAATTGGCCAATAGAAAGTTTTTTCCTCCCTAAGCCTGGACAGGTACCTGGAAGGTGAGGAGTTTAGATTTCAAAGAGACACTGAGGCAGATCATCCTTTTGGATAAGAAATTTATTAGAATAGTCAGTAGCACCATAGACATACATGCCATAGGTGGGTAACATGGAGGGGACTCTGAGCAGAGTTCAGGCCTCTGTGAGAGAGTGGGGTCCCTTCTTACAGGTTTGAGAAGGGGAGGGTCTCATGCTCTATGGTTGTAGGATGTATTTGCAGTTAGGCTGCCTCTAATCCTGGCAGGAGAAGGAGGGAGTATTGCATTACCAGGAAGAGGGGAAGGCGTCTTGCTGGTGAGTGACTTAGAGAGTGGGGTGGAGGGACATTTATTTAAGGTGTATCTATTATACTCATGGTGGCAGTGGGTGTGCCACTGGTAGCCTTCAGATGTCTTGGTAACCAGGGCCTGTAAACATCCTTGGGGAAATGGGGACTAGGGTGTCATCTGTCCTAGCATTCTGGCATCTGAGATCTGTTAGGGGTTACAGAGTCACGCATAGGTTGTCTTCTGGAGCTCTCCATTCCCTTCATTACAGCCCTGAGGGAGGCTGCTGCAGGTGGCTATGGGCCGATCAGCCCCCCAGCTCCAAACAACAGTTACGCTTTCCTTCTAGTTGACCCTGTTTTTATGATAAGCAATGTCCTTCCCAGGCTTGCCTCTAACCTCCTGGGCTCTGGATATTACCAAAGTTGGGGGTTGCAACCCGGGCCCCAAGCCAGGTTTGGCCATCCGTGTTCAATAAGCCGATTACAAGAGTCAGATCAATTACAAGAAACAGATCAATGACAAGAGTCAGATTAATAGGGTAATCCAGAAACAAACAAACAAACAAACAAAAACAGGAAATTTATTCAATGTGGCCATATTGGAAAGAAGGTTAAAAGGTAAGGTCTGTGTTGTTTAGATTATTGTTAACTTGACAGAAGTTAGAGTCATCTGAGAAAAGGTAGCCTCAATTGAGAAAATGCCCCTGTCAGATTGGACTGAAGGCAAGCCTGCCGGGCACTTTCTTGATTGATGATACATACAGAAGGGCCTAGCCAACTGTGGGTAGTGTCATGGTTGGGCAGGTTGGTCCTGAGGTATGTAGGAAACTAGCTAAGCAAGTCATGGGAGCAAGCCGGTAAGCAGCACTCCTTCGTGGCCTCTTCATTTTGTGCCTTCTGGTTCCTGTCTCGAGCTCCTGCCCTAACTTCCTCATTGAAAGACTGTAAACTGAAGTCAAATAAACCCTTTACTGCACAAATTGCTTTGATAGTGACCTTTATCACTCAATAGGAAGCAAACTAAGACACCGTATGATCAGTCCTGGTCTAGGTGTGACCCCACCCACCTTGTCTATCATGGCCTGGTCTTCAGTCTTGTCCTGTAAAGCAGTAAGCTAGATTTGTGCGAAATCTCTTTTGGGGAGAAAAGTTCCTTTCTGACTGGGGCCTTTTCCTTTCCAGCATCAAATTCCTGGGGGAATTCCTATTTTCTTGGTGCCCATTGTTTTTGATTGAGAGAAAAAGTGTTTCTTTAGAATATCCTCATTTCTGCCAAGCTTGTTACATGATTCTGAGATGTTATGTCAACTTTTTCTCATTTTCAATGGTGAGATCTGCTCCTTTATTCCCTACCCTGCCCTCAGTCCTGTTCCAATTCTGTCACTATGTTTTGCTTTCCTTTTACACTACACACACACACACACACACACACACACACACACACACACACACTTTCACCATGGAGCCTGGCTGGCTGCTCTCAGCCCTGAGACAATGCAACCTGTTAAGAGCAGAAAGCTGACCAGGAACCTGTGCAGGCATGGCTGTCCAGTTCCCAGCTCAACTGCTCAGTGTAGAGAGGGAAACCATGTCCTTTCTCTTTCTATTTTTCCGTTGGGTAAGTGGATGCTGGCAATGATGTCTCAGAGCTAAGACATTAAAGAAGAAACTCTGGTATGGTATGGTGACCTGGACCTGTAATCCTGGCTCTTGGGAGTGAGGCTTGAGGATTGCTCAGAGTTCAATGCCAGTCTGAATTATATAGTAAGACTTTGTTTTAAAATCACCCACAAGGAGAAAGTACAGTGAGAACCTGTACTGACAGCCCTAGAACACAGAGCTGCTATTAAACAGTAGAGCATCAGTTGTTTGCTGCTACTCCTGACACGAGTCTCCACCTACTGCCTTGGTCTTAGTCTAGAAGGAATTTTGGCTAGGGAGTGTGTGAGGACAACTACAGAAATTCCCAGGGTTGACATAGCCAGGTTGTGTACTAAAACCAGGTCTCAAAGAAAAAAAGAAAATAGTTGTGTCACCTTTAGTTGTAAAGCCATGGCCTAGAGTGCCAGGTACCTGGGAGGAAGATGAGACAGTCCCCCTAGGACATTTGTAGGGGGATTTTCAACCTAGAGTCTGAGTAGAGGGGGTAATTGGCTAAAAGAGCAAATGCAGAGCAAGACAGAACATTTTTGAGTCTGCATGTCTGGATGTGGTAGCCCAGAAGAATCTAGACCATCGTCAACACAAAAACCACAGCTCTCATCTTAAAGGGAATAAGAGAGACTTTGTTCCAGAGCCATTTTGAGAGACCATGGCTTGGGAGCACAAGTTCCATATTCCAACCTGGAAGCAGTTTTGTGAAGTTTTATAGTTTTACAGAACAAAGAAAGCCATTGAGACAAGTTTAAAATACATTGGTAGGTCCACCAGAGAGGTCATAGCAGGATGGAGGAAGCTCATCTATGAGCCTAGGATTCTATTAGCTGCTAATGCTGGCATTGGCAGCTTTAGGATTGGATGAAGCACAGGCCCTGCTGAATTAATAGAATTTAAAAGGTTTTTATCTACTAATCTTAGGATGTTAGTTCTAACATCTAAGTGGGCAAGGAAGCTAGCCAAAGATAAGAGGATTAGCCTCTGGACCAATAACATTCAGGGCTCTCCACAAAACTACAGTTCTAATCAGTCAGCCAGTGTCTGCAGACATGGGCTCTTCCCAGGAGTTCTTGTTCACATCAGTAAGTGCTAACATTGCCCTTTCCCTGACCTATGTTCTAGTTCATCAGTGCTTCTCATGATGTCTGGTGCTAGATATGAATATAAGATGGTAGAAAAAGCACGCATGAGCCAGGTCTCAATGTAATCCTGGCTGCTCAGGAAGCTGATACAGAATTGCAGGTTCAAGGCTTGCCTGGTTTACAGAGTTTAAGGCTAGACCAGGCACCTTAGTGAAATTCCATATCAAAAGGAAGAGTGACTGTAAATGCCTTTCAAGGGTAGAGCACTTGCATGCTATGTGTGCATAAGGCCCTGGGTTCCAGCCCCAGCACCTTAGAAAAGCACAGTTGATAACAGTTGGCACAGTGGCTAGCTAGTACATTTATAGAAAAGTCAGCTAAAGTGAAGGAGTAAGAACCAACTGCACATCTGTCTGCCACATCTGTCTGCCCCATCTGTCTGCCAATGCTGTTGAATTGAGGTTTCCTGGATGGAATCTCACATCACCATGTGTAAAGCACGCCAGAGTATAGTACTGGCTTCTTCAGACTGAAGTGAGAGATCTGGTGGCAGTGACCTGGATGTTCAGGACTTCCGTCCAGATCTCAAGTTTGTACTGCAAATTGTTTAGCCTTCAAAATAGTTTGACTTAGTTTTCTGAAAATTTAGTTTAGCCTCCAAAAGGATAGCCTTAGTTCTTTGTTAAAAACAAACAAACAAACAACTCTTTGGGCAGTTTATCAGTTCATTCCATTAGTGGTTTAGAAGATGAAACCAGGGCCTAAGTAAACACTATTGAGCTTCATTCCCAGGCTTTACTTTTCAAGACCAGGTTTCCCTTTGTAGTCCATGCTGTCCTTGAACTCCAGGTGTTGTGCTGTGCTGGAGTTACAGGCCTGCCCTCATACCTGGCTTCTGTTGAGACATTTCAAGTCAGGGTTAAGTTGTCTTACATTTGGAAGGTCATCCAGCTTTGGTGTCACTGAAGGTTTCGTGTATAAGCTGGCAGCTAGGTGATCCCAGTGTTGCAAAGGCTGCAGTATCCATTGACACGCCCCAAAGACTTGTCTCCTGTCTCCAAGGAGGACCAAACTGCATCGGTTTCAGACATGATTTCTGATCCACGTGTAGACCTCCACCTTACTCCAGGCAGTTCTGAAAGACCACAGGAGATGCATTCCTGTAAGTGAAACCCCGGCTTCAATGTCATGGCTCTGCTTACTTGTTCTCTGTGACCTCCTTAGGAGTAAAGGTGCCCAACTGGCTCTTTAAATATTCATGTGAGGATTTACCACATGAATTTACCAGAGTAGAACTTCCATTTCTGTGGCATCTAGAATTTACCACTTTTGGCTTTGACAAAAGAGCCAATATTTGTTCTTTTCAAACTCTCCAGCATATTTTTTATTGCTATGATTTTTCTCCAAGAAAACTGTTTTGGTATAAATTCATAGTTTTGTGTGCCACAGTCAAAAGATCTCTTCCTTTTCCCTGTGGTTCAGATGATTTTCTGTGAATCTTCATTCCTATGAATGTACCAGAAAGTAAGATACAAATCTCTCTCCAGTGGGAACTCTGTCTTTTCCCACTGCAGAGCAAGCCACAGGGTATAGGAGGCCTGGCAGAGCTCTTGGAACCTCAGGTCTGTGTTGGCATCCTTCTCAGAACAGTGGCTTTTATCCAATCCTGTGTCCCCATCACCTGGATCATGACACTCCAGTGTCTTCGGTCATACAGCTGAACGGATGGTAGGGCTCATCTCTAAAGTTAAAGATGCCTTGGAAGGCAGATCACCAACAGCTATTAAACTTTGAAGTACCCACCTCCAATTTAGCAATTCCACACCTCCCATTTCCAAGGTCTTCAAAGAAGACGAAGGACAGGTGAGGAATGATTGTCCAAATGACAGTACAAGATTTTTACTGGGGTGGGGATGGGATTTTGTAGAGGGGTCTCTAGTCTAGAAACCAGAGGAAGAGGAAAGTTTCCCTTTCTGGTTCATAATTGTCAGTTGCCAAGGATACAGTGAATAAATTAAAGAATGTTAGCAATCATGACTTCACTGGCTGGTTTTGTGTGTCAACTTGACACAAGCTGAAGTTATCACAGAGAAAGGAGTTTCAGTTGAGAAAATGCCTCCATGAGATCCATCGGTAAGGCAGTTTCTCAACTAGTGATCAAGGGGGAGGGCCCTTTGTGAGTGGTACCATCTGTGGGCTGGTAGTCCTGGGTTCTATAAGAAAGCAGGCTGAGCAAGCAAGGAGAAGAAGCAAGCAAGCCAGTAAGCAGCATTCCTCCATGGGGGATGTATCAGCTCCTGCTTCCTGACCTGCTTGAGTTCCAGTCCTGACTTCCTTTGGTGATGAACAGCAGCATGGAAGTGTAAGCTCAATAAACCCTTTCCTCCCCAACTTGCATCTTGGTCATGATGTTTGTGCAGGAATAGAAACCCTGGCTAAGACAATGACCAATGGATATCTCTGCTGGCCAGGCATTCCTAACGGTCAGTGGGGGGGAGGGCAGGCATGTAGCAGGTACAGTAGTTATGTAGACCAAAGAGCTGTAGTTTAGGGGTTGTTCAACTGCAGTAGAGGAACCTTAGAGAATGTAGGTAATGCCTTTCTCGCCTTCGTCTCCCCCAGAGAAACAAACACATTTGTTCCTAGGGTGGTTCAGAAAAGGATGTGATCTCAGCAGAGTTAGTGATGGGGATAAAGGAGAGAAAAGAATCAGTAGCTGCAGTGTCCCTGTCCCCACTGTGTCCTTGCTGTTACAGCCTTGTATTACACACTGACAAAGCAGGGTCACAGGTGATGTTAAGGGAAGAGTCGCACAGGCTGTTTTGTTGGCAATATTCTGTGTTGGTGTGATTAGGCTACCTGGTTGTTGTCCAAACAGCTAGATGCTGCTGTGAAGGTATTTTCAGATACAGTGAACCTGCACATCAGGGAGTTATGAAGTACAAAGCCCTTCAGAGTATGGCTGATCCTCACCTTATCAGCTGAAGGCCTGAACTCTTCTTCTTCAGAAGAAATTCTGTTTCCACTAGGCTGCAGTATCTGGTCTTGGGAGTTTGCAGCCCCTGGAAATCATGCATTTGCCAGTCTCCATAACCATGGGAGCCAGTTCTCCAGAAATACGTCTCAATATATCCAGATACCAGTGTGGCTGTGGACATCTGGTTGGTCATTTCTCAGAACTCTGACTAACAGTTCATGTAGTATGATGCTGCCAGTGAGGAAAACCATTGCCAGTCTCACAGGCTTAATTAGTTTACTTCATAGTGCCGGGGTGTAAACTCTGGGCTTCGTGTGTAATCGGAAACTTGCTCTACCAACATTCAGCCATCCTGGGAAACTGGCACACCATACATGGATGAGTCCCCACGGCTGCTGTAGAGTGAAATTGTCAGTGTGTTTACAGAAGAAGAGTCTGGAAAACCTGGTAGTTGAAGCAAGAGGAGGGAGCTGGGGATTAGGGATTCATCAGAGTCTGATCTCAAAACATATGTTTCTAACATCGTGTGGCTTGGGGTGAGGGTTACGGTGGGACGGAGAGGCCAACAGAACCTGGGTCTGAAGTTCCGAAGTGAGAACAAGACGGTGCTCCTATGTGTCTGTCAGGATTGCTGACAGCAGGAGGGCCTACTAGAAGTGGTTTCTCAGGAATATAATTTCATTTTATCACCCAGAGCAACAAGCTTGCTGTGTGGTAAGGACAGGTGGCAAAGTCAGGCTTTTCAACAGTTAGAGGATATCACCAGGGAGTTGGGAACCTTTCTGCTCCTCGTCCTTGGTCTGTCTGTCCTGTCTTCTTTATGACCCTAGTCACAGGTGGCTGTACAGATCCCAGGCCTCACGTATACACATGGTAACTATGACAAACACGAGCAATTCCTTCTCTTCCTTGTATCCAGACTTAGAGCAAATCAAGCCTTTTTCGGAAGCACTCGCTGAGTTTCACTCAGATCCTGTTGGCTGTGGCTGAGTTCTAGACTCACAACACTTTCAGGAATCCAAGTTCTTTGAGACCAGAGAGGATGCTGACTACGACCGGGGTGTTTGCCACTGGAGAGTGGTTTTCCCATGACAGCTTCAAGGCATGCATTTTAGGAGAAGGGGCTACTAAGGTTAGCCAGCTTGGCTTGTAGGGAGGCTGAAGGGAGAATGTGACTTTTAATCTGTCTGAACACTTCTTTTGTAAATTCCATCTTGTTATATCTGACATCCATGTTTTACTTCAAATATGAGCCGTGAAATCTTTTGAAAAATTCAACAAATAAATACCGAGTTCCTACAGTGTGTCGGCAGCCATGAGGATGTGATAGATGGTGGAAATTCTGGTGGCAAGGATTGATTCTCTAACGGAAGAGAAGGAACGTGGGCATTAAAAATGGATTCCCACCTCCTGCCTCTCTGTATCCATTGATAATATCTCATTCTTGTCAAGCTTCCTGTGGATCGAGAGGAACTGAAATCACAGGAACATTTTAATGCTAGGGCAAGGAAGAGGCAGGCATGCCATGCTGCTGGAAAGAAGGGAAGATGGTTTAGAGTCTCATTGCAGAAGAAGAGAGGGTGTCAGAAGTGGCCATGGGTTCAAATTCTGTAGCAGATGGCAGTGGCGGTGTGTGTGTGTGTGTGTGTGTGTGCGCACTTGTGTGTGAGAATGCGGGCGTGTGCATACCATAGCATCTGGGATGGGGGGAGAGGACAGCCTGAGGAGCTCATCCTCATACTTCACCTCGTTTGGGATAGCGGCTCTCTTGTTTACTGTCATGCACACCAGCACACTGGCCTTTCTAGCTTCCCATCTCCCTGTAGGGGCAGGGGGATTTTTACAGGCACTTGCACTATGCATCTGGCTTTTATGTGGGTTCTGGGGATTCAAACTCAGACCTTTACCTGCTTGAGCCACTTCTCCAGCCTCATTTTAAGAAGACTATTACTTGGAGTTGGAGAAATGGCTCAGTGGTTAAGGAGCACTGCTCTTGAACAGGACCTGAGTTCACTTCTCAGCACCTGTGTCAGGCAATTTATGAATGCCTGAAACAGCAGCACCAGGGCATTCAGCATTCTGTGGCCTTCACCAGTACTTGCACACAACCCTACCCCCCACACACACATACACACACATTTAAAAATAAAATAAAATCTTTAAATAGAACCTATTATGTATGGCCCAAATGACAGGAAGGTAGGGTATCGGGTGCTCAGGGGAAAACAGAGCTGGCAGTGGATGTTGTGAGCTTAAGCTAGTATACATTTACATCTTAGAGCGTGGAGGCTCAGGGATCCAGAGGTGAAGTTCAAAGCCCAAGAATGATGGGTGGTCCAGGCCCCAGGCCCTAAGAACCAGCAGCTATATCTGCAGTGGTTGGATGTTGTATCTTGGGTGGGCAGGTGGAAGGATTCCGTCTTCACCACAAAGCAGACACACTAAGTGAACTCTCCAGACAGCATGTGTTAAGGTGGCCTCGCTCTCTAGCTGCCCTGGTGTGTTTGAGATTAGAAAGGTAGGAAATGATTCTACAAGACTTTGATTTTTTCCTTTTTAATACTTTATTTTATATGTCTGTGTATTTTATACAGCCATGTGTATATGTTATGTGGGTATGTATGTGTGTATATGTATACATGCTGTGGCACACCTGCGGAAGTCAGGGGACATCTTGTAGGAGGAAAGGTTCTCTCTTTTCATTATGTATGTTCCAGGGATCAAACTCAGGTTGCCAGGCTCAGCAGCAAGCACATTTTACCAGCTGAGCCATCATACTAGCCTTCTATAAACAGACAGGCAGACAGCCAGACAGGCAGACATACACACACACACACACACACACACACACACACACACACACACGCCTTCTTATAGTTTCTTCAGCTGCGTTTTCTACCTAGGGCTTGGCAAGGCTGAAGTTAGGTTCTGCCAGGATCCTGTGCCTTACTAGAGGCCTTGGTGGAAGATACATTCAGAAGCTCACTCTGAGCTTGACCAGTCCCCTGTGCTGTAGGACTGACTGCATTCCTTACTAGCAGTCAGCTTGGATATGGTCTTTGCTAGTCACTTGGCCATAGTGTGGTTTGAATGCAGCTTGTCCTCCTGAGGGCTGTGCACTAGAAGCTTGGTCCCCAGTGTGACAATGTTGAGAGATGGCTGCACAATTAAGAAGTGGGCCTACTGCAAGGTAGTCATGTGTGTCATTGAGATCGCCCTCTGTCCCCTCAGTTCCCTGGTCTTTTTGATCTCCACTGGAAGAATTCAGATAAGCCACTGGGCTTATTATAGGTGACAGGTTCTGTGGCATAGCATGCTCAAAGCTTGAGAGTGAACAATGGCCAGAGGGATTAGTACACTGTGTGTACTTTATACAGATTTTATATTTCTAGCTAGAGCAGGCTGCTTTTCCTGAAATAAATTCATTCATTTTTTCTTTCTTTCTTTCTTTCGTCTAGGTAATTGACAGGCCCATTTGGATTCTGTTATGGGTGGAGGGCACAATGTTGTTATTCTTTACCAGAAAGCTTCCTCCTGCCAGATAATAATCTTATGACCTTCTGGGCAATTCAGAATGTCATTTCTCCACCCAGGGCTGGAGATCCATTCTTGAGAGCAGTCTTCAGTCTTGAAGTTTCAGTTCCTGCTTTTACAAACTGCTGATTATGACAGAGTTCACCCACCCATCTCCAAGCCTGGTGATATCAGATCAGCTACTTAACAATGGAGACTACACTGTGATCCTTAGAAGGTGTTACTGGGGAGACTGTCTAGGCTCTCCCATAAGAGGATGTTGAGGTTGTGTCTTGGGAAAAGAATTGAGGAAGATTTAGAGGAGGGTAAAGTATAGATTTATTTAAATGCAGAGTAAGATCCTTCAGTGCACTCCTCAGACTGGGAGTGAGCTCCAGCAAGCATGTGGGCTCAAGAAGTCCTGCAGGTTCTTAGGGGGTTTCCAGGGGATTTTTGCTACAGTGTGGGGGTAAGGGGGAGATTCCTGAAAGGGGTGGCTTTCTTTATCTGTCATAGGTATTTGATTTATTTTTTATTTTTTTATTTTTTTTGTCTGTTGGAGGGAAGTTGTATAATCTTTGGCATGATCAGGAGCAGCCCAGGGGACTGACTTGGTTTCTGGGTCCCTAAGTTGCTCTTCTTATGACTTATAGTCTTGTCTGTCCCTATCCTTCCTGACTGAAAGAGACTAGTGGTGTCTCCCTGAGGGAGTTCATTCTTGGTGGGGAAAGGTTGTTACTCAGTGAGGTGAGTCCACATCCGTAGGTTGTCTGCATGTGACAGGTTCCATTTCTGTCTCTCTGCCAGGCAGAGTGATGCAGGCAGAGTGACCCTTACTAGAGGCTTAAACAAAGCTGTCAGATCTTGGACTGTCAGGATCCAAAAGTATGAGCTTAAAATCAGCTTTAGGGATAGAGTGACAGCAGTTAAGAGCACTAGCTGTTCTTCCAGAGGACCCAGGTTCAATTCCCAGCACCCACATGGTACTTCACAACCATCTGCAATTTTAGTTCCAAGGAATCTGATGAACTTGCTGGGCTCTTTAGCTTCAGGCATACATGTGGTACACAGACATACACACAGGCGAAACAGCATACATGTAAAATTAAATAACATTTAAAAGTTTAAATACATACTTTCATAACTTGTTTGAACAACGAATATTCTTCGTGCTGTACAAAGGAACACCTGGACAGTGCAAAATCAACTCAGCAAGGTGATTTCTTTCCTGCAGAGAGGATGCACTGGAACCTACGCCAGGCTGGCAAGCACACTGGGGCCAGAATGGCCTCTGTCATTTATCCATACTGTCTGATGTCCGTTGGTGAGAACTGACCTCACAGTCTGATATGTTGGTTAATCAATGCAAAGGAGGGGGAAGGTTTTGGAAATCAGAGCCCCCACAGGCCATCTAAATGTTAAATAAAAGAGTAAATAAATTAATAACCATTTCTCACATAAACAACCAGTCTCAAGCGCATTGTCATAGCAACAGAAACTGGACTAGTTTCTTTCTGACATATGGACAGTTTGAGTCACGTAGAGAAAGGTAGGACAGATTGTTCTCCGAAGAGACCTGGAGTCTATTAGGTGAGTCAGAGCAGAGGGCTGGCAAACATGAATGTTGTAGTCAATCATTCACTCACCTTGTCCTTGGAGATTAAATTGGCCAATACAAATGTATTGGTTTGAAATATTCTCATACGGTAGCCAAGGCCTCACGCTCACAATAATCCCCCTGCCTCCATCTGCCAAAATACTGGGATCATAGGGACCCAGCCAAAGTCAAGAATTTTAGTATAAAATAGAAGGGACCTGGAGGTGTAACTCAGGCACTAGAGGACTTATCTGGCATCTGCAGTGCCCTAGGTACAATTCCCAGAACTACTTAGTTTAACTAGTTAGTTAAAATAAAAGGTAAGAGCATAAAGGTACAGCACCTGCTGCACACAAGGACATATTGCATGGGGAGGAGGTCTTTATCCATGGTCCCATGATGTTCTCCCATGCTTGTCTGTGTCATGTTTTCCTTGGGTGCTTGTGTTGAAGTGTGGTAGACACCCAAATAGTGAGAGGCAGCTGTGGGGTACCAGGCATGGGCACAGAGTTCTGAAGCATGTGAGTGCTCCTGAGTTCTGCAGAATCATGCCAGACATGCATCTTGACCAGGTGTTAACAACAACCCATTTATCCTTAGTGCTGAGTGACATTCCATTATCTGAACACTAGTTTTTTCTATGTAGGATCTACAGAAGGACATCTTGGGTCTCTATTTTATGAATAAAACCATTGTAAACATCCCCGTGCAGGTTTTTATGCTGACAGATGCCTTTGGCTTGTTTGTTAAAACAAGGAATGTGACTGTGGGGTCATATGACTATGAACATATTTGGTTTGTAAGAAATCGTCCAGTGGGTGTCCCACTTGCAATCCCAGCAGCGGTGGTTGAGAGTTCCTCTTGTTGCATCTCCTAGCCTGGACTTTGGTGATGGTGTTTCAGAATTCATCCAGCCCAACCTGTGTGGGAGGTATCTCATATTAATTTGCATTTTCTTCCTAATAACATGGTGAACACAATACAGTGAGCATCTTCTCATAAGATGACTTTACCAGCATGCTCACCAGTGACACGGCAGATAAAGGACACATTTACATGTGGCCAGTTAATTTTTACAGAATTTCCCAGTCATTTTACAGAAATACCCAGTGGCCCTGAGTGTTCTGTGTAGAGTTGGTACTTGGCTCTTCATGTTTAATTTTTATATGCAAATATACTTACAACTTCCACATAGAAAATATCCAAAAAATAGAAATGGTGTCTTGTTACTGCTGTATGGGATACATGGCCATTTTGATTAAACACTGAGAATATAAGACACAGTGGCAGAACTCACCCTCCAAGTACTCACTCAGCAACCAACTGTGGAGAAGATGCCTCCCTACCTAAGGTCTTGGATTCCCCAGGAGCAAGTTAGACTCCTTGTGTGGAAACAATATTCTAATGCAGGTGAGCACAATAAACAAAGCCAGTGATGCTCAGGGGTCCACATGCTGGCTTGATAAGGCAGGAATAGAGGTGGTGGGAAGATTTTCCCCATTTAGCCAGGCTTTCTTAGAACATTCAAATTTTCTTGACTTTGGGTTTTGATTTTATTTTTGTTTGTTGTTTATGTTTTGTTTTCCTTCATTAGTTCTCTCTTTGATGGGTCACCACTCAAATGCTGATGGGAATCCCAGTAGTATGTCTGCTGTACAACAGCTCTGGTAGATTTCTCCCTGAGGAGGGGGCTCAAGAGAGGGAGGGTAGAGGCAAGCAATGGGAGTCAATGAAAGTTGAGAATCTGACATGTCCTGAAGGATGGATATTTCATCTGGAGCTTTGGGTACTTCTGAAACATGCATGTACCAGGAACTGGGTCCTCTGAAAACACACTGGGGGATTAGCAGGGTAATTTAGTTGGAAGAGAAGGGAGAGTGGAGCTAAAATGCTGGTAACCATAGCAACACAATGCTGACAGTTGGGGCACCACAAAAGAGAATATTGACTGTGATCGCCCCAACACTGCTGGGGAAAGTGGCACCTTGAGTCTACTAGGGTGAGGAAAATCACAGATGTTTTGTGTGGCTCAGCCCTTGCTGGCTGGGCTAGTGGACTTACCGTTCATTTCCATTTCTTCCCCTTTTAAGGTTGTGTACTAATTGTTACTCTGACATGATTTCTGGGTTAGCGTTTTTTTGGTTTTGGTTTTTTTGTTTGTTTGTTTGTTGTTTTTTGTGATTATTGGTAAACTCAGTCTGTAAAGGCGACATAGCATTAAGTCTTAGTATTTTTGTAGATAAACTGGCTCCCTTCCCTAATCCCTGCACTCTAAGAGAACTGTTTTTTCATTAATTATGTATTTTAAGAAAATCCCGCTTTCCAGTCCTCTTTATCTTTTCTAACAGAGAAAGTAGAAAATGAGAAAGGATTGCTTAGAAATGTTCCCATCAGTTGTCTAAAGAGAAAGAAATGGATACATTGTATTTATTCTCAGAAAAGGTAACTTCCCACCCAGCAGAGCCAGTGTAGGTAGTTGGCAAGTCCCTGGATTGAGAAAATGTTTCTTGTGTTATTGTTATCAAGCAAAGCTGCTTCAGGAGAGGGGAGACTTGCGCTCTGCTTTCAGCCTGTGTAAGATGTCAGCTTCTGAGGCTGGTGCTGTGCAGACACAGCATGTGGTCCCTCTGCATGGCTGGCTGACAGTATGTAGCAGCTTTGAGCTGCTTAATGTTTGCACTAAGAAATTCAGCATCTGCCCCTACTGATGAGCAGGATCTGCCCGAGCCATCATGCTCTTGACCTCCAAAGTCCTGCTGCATTAGCTTCTGTATGGGGTGGGAACCCTGTGTGCTGAACATTCCTTGCCTGGTCTCCATTCTGCCAGCTCTGCACATGAGCAGGCAGCACTGATCACCGCTACAGCAGGCTGCCTCCTGCCCCTTCATCCTATGACCTGTTCCGTTGCCCAACTCCAGAGTATGTGACTTCAGAGAAAGCACACGCAGCAGCCAGCTAGCCAGGTGCCAGAATCCAGAGAAGCGTTATCTCCTGCATACAGGTTTAGTTTTGCTGCCAGCTAGGCATGGCTCTGTGGGAGATGCCAGGCAACGGCTGGAGCTGGGATGTTCTTCCTCGATCTTGAGTTTTTATCTCTCCCTCACAGAGTATGCTAGGGATGCTGTTGGTTTTATAGAGGGTACCATAAATTAGACATCAGGGCTTCAAAGGAAATGCAAGGTCACAATGTGCCTGGCATGAAGGCTGTGAGGGTTATGTATGCCAGTCTTGATGGCGAAAATGAGTAGCCCAGTCCTCCCATCATGAGAACTAGCTGTTCCCGTTCTTTCTCTCCAGTCAAACAAGGTGACTTTCACTATGATTTTGTTTTTCCTACCAGGGACTTGCTTAGATGTATGCAGCTCCTGTTAGAATAACGATTATACACCAGTTAGCTTCTGCCGCTTGGTTAAAGCACCCCGGAATCTCAGTGAGTTAAAATGGAGATATTTAACTCTGCTTCCTGGCCCTAGCTAACTCTGCTGAGACAGTCTGCAGGCTCAAGGCAGGTCCAAGATGGCATCTTGCACCTGTCTGCTGTTTGGCTGGCCTGCTTGTCTGTCATCATCCGGCAGGCTGGCCTAGGCTTGTCCTCACGAAACAGGCAAAGCTCTGGGAGAGGAGGAGATGCAGGAAGGCCCTCTGATGCCTAGATTCAGACAATTGAGGTCATAGCTGCCAGGTTCTGTTTGTCAGTATTAGTTCTGGAGCACCCTGGATTGAAGAGGTGGGGGAAATTGATGCTCTCACTGAGTGGGGGAGCTGTAAGGGGTCCTGGACTGGGAGGTCACAGTGGAGACCATTTTATAAACAATGTACCTCACATAATAATAACATCTATTATCTGCTATTGTACTGAGCTACTGAAAGGCTGCAGTTGGCTTCATTCTTTTGTAGTGGAAACAATCAGGCAGAAATGTGAATTCACCAGCCCTGGCTACTGAGGAATCTTGGAACTGGAGAAAATGGAATTTTTTACACATTACATATATTTTCATCTGTCCCCCTTTTCTACACAAAAAAACAGAAACAAAAACAACAACGACAAAAACCTTATTCCTTTTGAAGGTTTTGAGAGCCAAAGTTGTCTAAAATGAGATGACTGTTCTCTGAGGCTCTATTATGTTAGCCTAATTACACATCAGCAAAATGTTTTTTCTGGGGCATTGTGCAAAAAAACAAAGAGCAAAACAACATCTCCAGCCGGCCAGCCTGTCTGTCCCTCCCTCTGGTTGGCAGGCTCTCTGTCCTGTGTGATGGGATGCCTGGGGGAGAGTAGATAGCAGGGCAGCCTCAGAGAGGTTTGCCCTCTCCTCTGAGAGCGTGGGGAGGCCAGTTGTTTTCTGCTCTTTCCTGCTTCCCCTGTGGTCCATGGGCTTCCAACCCATATGCCTGTTCACCACGATCTGGGCTCCACAGTTTTGCTTCCAAGTGCCCAGTGTGAGCCAGTTTGACTGACTAGAGATTCATAAAAGAACTCTGGTGCTCAGAGGGTGCATAGCCTACCCTCTGAGATACTAAGGGACCCCCTGGGGTTTTCAGGCAGTCCAACTACCTTCCATTGGATAGTAGAAGTGAAATGTCCCCCTGTCACCTTGGCATTCTCTTCCTGACTTAGCTTTGGGCATTCTTACCTAAGAATATGATCTCCACTTGTCCTGTGTCCTCCTCTGTCACCCTGCCTCACCAGGGAGCCCAGTCTAGCTTCATTCCTTCCTGCATTTGCCCCCCACCCTGCCTTGGCCAGCCTCTCCACAAACTCTCAGAAGAAGACAGAAATAAACATCGTATTAGTTGTCCATTACTGTGACCAAAATATCTGGCAGCGATGGCTTAAGAGAAGACAGGTTTGCTTTCACTCATGGTTTCTGAGGGTTTCAGTCCATCACAACAGGGAAGGCATGGTGGTGGGAACAAGTGGCAGAGACTGTGCACATCCGTGGACCAGGAAACAAAAGGTTAAGATCTTGTAGCAACTGTGTAGAAGACTATGTAGGAGAAGGCTGCAACCTACAATGGCTTACTTCTAGTATCTACTTCCTGCAGCTAGGCTCCATCCTTTCAAGGCTCCATAGCCTCTCCATTGACCAGGTAGGGAATAAGCATTCAAAATAAAAGCTTGTAGGAGATATTTCAGACTCAAGTCACAGCAGCTAAAGCTAGGTGTTAGCCACACCGCAGCCCCCTTCCCCCAAGATGTAGATACTTGGTTGCTTCCCTTTCCTGCCTCTAGAGGTTCCCTCCCCTCTCTTCTTTGGCTCCTGGACCCTTCCCTGTATCAGTCTAGTCTCTGCCAGTCATCATATTTCCTTCTCCGACTCTCAGCCTTCCCCACCTCTTCCTGATATGGGCCCTTTTTGTTATTCTGATATCACCAAATAATTTAGGATAAACTATGAACTCTGGGATCCTTGACAATGTCTGCCAAATGTTCTCCCTGTGTACGGGAGTTTATTCACAAGCTGTGGGGATTGGGACATAGATACCACTAGAGGAGCATTATTATGGTGTCTAGCATACAACTTCAGTAAGTACCTCCCTGCGTGTTTCTGCAGGGTCCTTACATTCAATACGAGAGTAGAGTCCCCTTTGTGTCTTGATTTCCTGACACAGCACCTGAGCCTCTGCTGTTCAGCACTGTAGGGAAGAAACAGTCCAGTGTTGGTGACACTTGTAGCTGCCAGGGTCTCGATACACAAACAGTTCTCCAGTGAATGGATTTGCATTCTCCCCCCCCCCTTTTTTTTTATTTATTTATATGTAGGATGAGTTCCCAGAACTTAGATCATCGGTCAAAGGGTAAATGGTAGATATATTTGTAACTCTGAGAGATGCTGTCAAGTTGTTCTCTAAGAGGGTTGACTCAGTTTGCCCTTGCACCAGCAGCGTGCAAGGATGCTTGTTTCCTGACAGCCTGATAAACAAAGTAGGTTGTCACACTTGAAGGCTGGATATGTGAAAAGCAGTGCCTCAAAGTAGTTTAATTTGCATTTACTTTATTACAAGACTGGTACTTTTTTTTTTTGGTCTGTTTAATGGCTATTTGATCCCCCCCTCCCCCATGGCCGTATCCTTGTCTATTTTCAAATTTAGATAATATTTTCTTGTGAGTTTTAAAAATTCTGCCTGTGATAGGAAGTTTTTACCCATTCAGTCTTTTGAATTTGCATGTTGTAGCTTCTGTTGTACAGGTGGATTTGAATGTAATCAAATGTATTGTTTATATCGTTTTACTTCTGGGGTCTGTTCTTCAGAGGAGGAGTATCTAGTGGGCCCTGTAAACATTACAATAATAAAACTGTCCTGAATGAGAGTGGTTAGATGTGGGGGCTTCTGTTTTCTAAAACATCCTAGGGAAGTGACAGGAAGGGAATGACTTAGACGAGAAGTAGACCAAGCTAATCCTTACAGTCACAGATCCTATATCACCAAATTCACCTGCCCAGGAAAATTTATTTGTAGCTCCAGAGTCAATCCCTGCTATGGTGAACGCATAGTCCTTTGCAAAATATATGTCCAATAGCACAGCATTTGAGCCACCCAATGTTCATTGTTCTAGCTGGGGCTAAACAAAGCCGTGTTCTGCCTCATTGTGTGGTGCTCAGAGCAAACAAAATGCTTTTTTCATGGTTTGCTTGTGCCATGTTTTCTTCTTTTCCCCTGTGATTGATTTATTTATTTATTTATTTATTTATTTATTTATTTATCACTGTTCTAGATATACAGACCAGGCTGGCCTCAAAGTCACAGGAATCTACCTACTTCTGTCTCCTGAGTGCTGGGATTAAAGTCGGTGCCACTGTGCCAGGCATCCTCGGTGATTCCATTATTAGAGACAGCCCCTGAGAACAGGGCTGAGGTTCCTAAGCATGAGGTGCTGTGGTGTGCTCTTCTGAGCAGACAGAAGTGTTGGATGAAGTTGTTTAGGCTTTATTCACATGCTGCTGCCTGGGAGTTCACAAACCAGCAAGGCAAACACAAACATGGTGGCCAGGTTTTTAAAAAAATGCAGAAACGACTAAGAACCTCACTCTGCATTTCCCGTAGGAAAAAAATGGCTCAGCATTCACTAACTTAGTGCTCTTTATAGAGCATAATTGCTGAGAGATAATGTAGACAGATAGACACTTGCAAGAACATGAAGATGAGAAGAGAGGCATGTGGTGGTCTTCTCCATTAGCACTAGCACTGCGCTAGCCTGGTTTGAGTAGTGAGATCTAGGACAGCCAGGGCTACATAGTGAGCCCCCCTCTCACATACAAAGGGGGGGGGGGAGAGAAGGAGGGACAGAGACACAGAGAGAGACATAGAGATAGAAAGAGACAGAGACAGACAGACACAGAGACAGAGACAGAAAATAAGATGAGTGCTTGTAAAGTTGTAGACAGAGGAATATAAATTATCTGTCACGTGGAAGAGGCTCCAGCCTTGATGAGAAGTCTTCAGGATAGAAAGCATGTGGGGATGGAAGGAGCCGCTAACTGCAGAGCTGAAGACTTGGATGATAGATGAGCTTTGAGGTCTTAAATAGGGATGGAGACTATTCAATGCATGAGGAAAAGGCTGGGTGGAGGGAGAAAGCCTTGGACAGTAAATCTGGTTTATGAAGAGAGGAGTAGAAATGAACTTAAAGCAAGGACTTTGATTGGCAGTTGGCCCAGGAAGACAGGAGGAGGGATGGGGGGAACCTCCAATAATGACGCTGTAAAAAGAGACCACTTTTCAGACGGAAGGACAAGAATCCACGGAGGGTACGCCTGCCAAGTGTGCAGTCTTGAGTAAAAATATCAGACTAAAGCACGAGGGAGTGATGTTTAAAGTGCCTAAAGTTTTTCAGTACAGTGCAGCAGGCTACACTCAGGGGAAAATAACATTTAGTAATACATACTTAGTTATGAGAAATAAATGCTATGGTTCATTTCCAGCACAGGGTGTGCTGAGAGTTCACCGAACAGTTAAAGATGAGCAGGAGACAGTCTCCACTCTGCGGGAGACACGAGCCCCGTCTCTACCCCGTGGTGGCTGGTACCTGCCTGCTTCTGTCTGAAGTCTGAGAGTTGGGGAGTTACAGGCAGTCTGTGGGTGGCTGAGCCCATGATCAGAAGAGGGGGCTGTCTCATGCCCCAAGTTATTCATTAGGTAAGCCCTTGCATCTTAAACCTCTAGAACCCAGGATTTAGGAAGCGAACTGTGGTAGATTGTGAATTTCGGACAGAGGCCATGCAAGAGTCTGAATCACTAAAGCCTGGCCTATGAGGAAATGAAGGCAGGGATTTTTCTAGGTCGGGACCTTTAAAAACAACTGCCTTGCACCAAATTTCACTAGTCCCTTATATATGTGTGTGTGTGTATATGTGTGTGTGTGTATATATATATATATATCACAATATCTAATATCTAGAAACAATACTTGTAAAATTTTACATGGAAAATAAATGTTGGTACAGGCTTCTGTTGCAAAATTATCAATTAAAAATAAAGGCACCTGTAGGGATTCAAATGATTTCCAGGGCACTGCTTTCTAGGGAGGCACTGAAGGAGATGATGTCCCAGCAAAGTGAGAAGGAAACTAGAAACAAAAACCTACACGTCATAGACACCAGAACTGAGAAAACACAGGCATAGAAAGCAGCCAGACCAGATCAGATCAAGGTTTAGAGAGCTTCAGAAATGGTGTCTTGCATTGAAAGACATGATGAATGGTGGCATAAAATAGACTGTAACATATAGAATAAATTAATTATGAGTTCCTGTAACCATTAGAGAGATGGGAGTGGTGATGGTTAAATGTCAGGATGGCATAAAAAAGACAGCATTGTCCCAATGTAACTCAGACTGAACGTTGGGCCCACAGCCTGTCACCTAAGCCAGCCTTGGCCACCCATCCTTACATAGCCAATTAAACACTGCAAAGCAGGAGGAGGAGGAGGAGGAGGAGGAGGAGGAGGAGGAGGAGGAGGAGGAGGAGGAGGAAGAAGAGGAGGAGGAGGAAGAAGAGGAGGAGGAGGAGGAAGAGGAGGAGGAGGAAGAAAGAAAGGGGGGGAGGAAGATTTGTTCAGAGTGAGCATATTGAGAAGATGGTCAAAGAGATCCAGTAAACCCCCCAAGTCCTCTCTATGGTCCTGAAATAAAACTAAAGTCTTAATGAAGGGCCAAGATAAGTAGAAGTAAGTAGTCCTGCTCTCTGCTGACAGCTCATTGGGCTTCCACCCTAAAGAGAGTGAGGGATAGTTTATTCTGGAACCAAGTTTGAAGGACCATCCAGGAAACACGTGGGTAGATTACTGTAGGTACTGTGTTCCCACATGGTAGCAGTCTCACAGAAGTTTTACAGTAGCAGACCAAAGAAAACCATAAATCAATTTAAAGACATGTAAACACCAGAGAGGTGGTTACAGCAGGATGGGGGAAGCTCCTGAAGACCTCCGACACTAGCTGATGGCATTCTTAGTGTTCGGGTGGATGGAAATTGATGGTCTGTTCTGTTCATAGATTCCAAACGGTTTTTACCTATTAGTCACTGGATGTTAGTTCTGGTTTAGTGGTGGGCAAGGAATAGCTGGCTGTTCAGGGGACAAAACTAGCCCAAGCTTCAGGATCTGCAGCATTCCAAGTCTCTATTTTGCTGCAGTTCTGATCAGTCGAGCAGTTTGTAAGGTGGCCTGACAAGGTGATAGTGCTTTGTGAACTCTCTGAGAGACAAGTTCCCTTGTGGCAAGGGCCTTTCCTGAGGAAATTCCCTTTCTTCAGGGTCCATTGTTTCAGTGGTATGACAAATTTGTAAGAAATAAGTCAGTGGAAGAAAATGAAATAACAGACTGAGTTCCACTTCAGAATGGTGAGAGCAGACTTTTATTGCTCTGGAGGTTGGTTCCCTCAAACCCTGTGGCTGAGCATCCAAGGGTACCAGAGCACTCACTGCGCAGTGTAGCTAGCTTTTGTAGTGAAAATTAGGCAGCAGGGAAGGGCCTAGAAATTGCAGAGAGGAATAGGTAGACTGCCTGCTTCGGTGCTTCTGAGCTCCGGGCTGTGTGATGGGACTGGTTACTTTCCAGAATTCTGTGGGCAGGTTTCTTGACGTCCTGGGCCTGTTTTATGGCCCTGGTTTTGGGGTGAGATGATTTTCTTTATTCCAGACCCTTTACATATAAGGGATATGGGGCATTGCTTCCTGTGTGGCTACTTCCTGCTGGCTGAGAGGCCCACCATTTGGAAGTTTTGGGGTATGGTGCAACTCTAAAAGAAGCATTGCTTGTGTTTCATCCTGTGTAGTGGACCTAGAGATCCAGGAGGAACATCTGGGAATGTTTAAAGGATGAGGAAAGGTGTAAGCATTAGGATACTAAGGAAGGAAGGGGTGGGGGCACAGCCAGAGGAGGGGAGGAGGAAGAGGAGGACAGGGAGGAGGAGGAGGGGGAGGGGAA
>JADRCH010000108.1:3168766-3361351 GCA_019843965.1 Rhynchomys soricoides | reverse complement strand
GAGGAGGAAGAAGAGAGGGAGGAGGAAGAGGAGGAAGAAGAGAGGGAGGAGGAAGAGGAGGAAGAAGAGGAGGAGGAAAAGGAAGAGGAGGAGAGGGAGAAGGAGAAGGAGGAGGAAGAGGAAGGGAAGGAGAAGGAAGAAGAAAAAGGAAGAGGAAGAGGAGAGGGAGGAGGAGCAGAAGGAAGCAGAGGAGGAAGAGGAAGAGAAGGAAGAAGGAAAAGGAGGAGGATCAGTTTTGTAACAGTTGAGAGTACAAGGGGTAGGGGCCTGGTATCAGGCCTGTAACTGCTTTTGAAAACCGTAGGGATGGGGATAAGTCAATTAGTTGCCTGTTCTTGCCTTCTCAGGGCTCCAGGCTGTGGGATGGGGATCCCCGGATTTCCCATCGTAGGGTGGGGTAGTGGGCAGGTAGATTTCTTAAAGCACTGGATCTGTTTTATGGCCCTGGTTTTAGGGTGGGGGATTTCCTTTAAGATTGAGAAATAAATGTGTCTCAGAATATTTTTATCTCTGCCAGGCGCATTACAGGACCCACGCTGAGCAGTTTTTATAAAGCTGTAATAAAATGGAAGTCTGACTTTTGATTTAATTAATAGAAATTGCAGACAAAAAAGAAAGAAGATCACGTTGACATCAGGTTATAAACTTTCTTACTGGATGTGGTCTCCCATCCTTTCCCTGTAGAGAGGCTCTTTAGAAATGATCAAAGGTCAAATGCATTTCTTCTCAAGCTATACATTCTGTTGTCACAGTCGGTGGAGGGTAGGGCTATGTTGGATGTCTGTTTCTTTAGATTCTCAAACACTGGAAAAACTAATAGGGATCAAAGTGGGAAGGGCCATTAATACAAATTAATTCCTTTTATACAGGTTGGAGAAGAAAACAGAGGACATCTTCCATTCCACTTCTGTTTTTTTGTTTTGTTTTGTTTTGTTTTAAACACTCCAGGTGTGACAGGAGATTAGGTATCCAGCAAGGGAGAGAGGAGAGTTAATTAAAGATTTTTTGTTCTGGCTACAAAAAGAGACATCTTTTCATTTCACAAGCAGGATAAGCAGGATGGCTTTTGAGAGCAGTGGGTGCTTTCTTCTGCTTAGGAGTGTCACCAAAAAAGCAGATCAAAGCAGCCTTCCTTCCGGATGTGTTTCTAGCCACCTTCTCGCTAACGGAGTCAAAAGTGTCTTCTACTGTTGGGGAGGGGCTCATCTGACTCTAGAAAGGCCATCTCACTGTATTGGTTATATGCAAAGTGACCTTGATAGATGGAAAACCATATTTAACAAGAATTAAACAGAAGCCAGCCCTAAAGGCCCAAGCGGGAGAGAACGTGGCAGGTGCACCTCCCCCTCCTGCCTGTATTTTCTTCATCAACTCTGATTGACAGCCCAGAAATTAGCAGTCAAGCTTGAATGTCCCAAGCTCTGCTGATTTACTGTGCATCCGTCCCCTGTTCCTTTTGGTCCTTGTGATTCAGCACCCCATGGCTGACATTTCCAACCCTTGCAGGGGCGAAGGGAGGGCATGTTTGGGAGAATTCCTGCTGTTTTTCTCTTCAAGATAGTGACAAAGTGAAATAAGACAGAGTGAAATAGAAGTGGCCCTGGTGAGGCCGGTCGGAGCCGCGGGTCACGGGCAGCAGGGGTTGGTCATTGTCTTGCAGTTCTGGGCTCCTGCAGAGAAAAACCTGGCCTGGCTACAGCCACCAATGAAAAGACTGCATTTTGCCACTCAGGGCTTTGTGAAAGCGCCAAAGCTTGACATGGTTGCTATAGCTACTGTCTGATTGTGGTAGGCTTGTCACAGTGCTTGATAAAGTGGGAAGGTTATCCCTGATAGGCCCAAGTAATCAGAACCTTGCAAAGCTTGAGTATGTGGATTTAAATTGTTTTTTTTTCCCCCTCCCGTCCTTTAAGCTGGGAGTGCTGGGGGTGGGGTTAGGGAATCTTTAACTACAGAAGCTACAGGATTTTCTTTCAGCTATAGTGGAAGCTTGTACTAGTCTGGAAGGAAGGTGTCCTTATGTCTTGAGGGCTGGCATGATTGTGGCTTTGAGTGATGCTGCAAAGACCCACTCGTGACCCGTCCCGTAAATTGATTCAGTTGTTTCTTTGTGGCCCCTTGCCTCTTCGCCTGCCTTTTCTGATTTTCCATTCTTTCCTGGCCTTTCCTTACCCGCCACCGCATTTCTCGGCAGATCCTTGGGAAGGACGACTGCCTTTCTTTTCCTATGGGTAATAAGAACGGTTAAATTGAAAATGACAGCTCGAGGATTTTAGCTCCAAAATTATAGACACCTTTTTTCTTCAGAAGGGAACTAAGAGTTTTTCCGGGTGGCAGTCTCTTGCTCAGTGGCACAGAGTGCAATAGTGGCTCTCTATAGACTCTGGTGTGCTTCTGGAAGTCCTAGGTCAGTGGGGCTAGGTCTTCAAACCTACATTTCCCTCAAGTTCTCAACTGAGGTCTGTGCCACAGTTGCCTGACCAAAGTGTAAGAGCCACAACATGGGTCTGACCTTCACAGTTTAGAAAACCACAGATAGATTAGTTATCAGTGATGTATTTATAAAAAAACAAAGATATAAGATATGTTCTATGGGAGTGTGGTGAGGTGTGGGGGAAGGGGGTGCCTCAGCAGGCCCATGCCAAGGCATCCCTTCCCTCTGAGGGAGCAGCCACACCATGGTATAGTATAGAATAGAGTTTATTCAGGGGCACGGGGAGGGGAGTTAAGAGAGTAGTAGAGGCAGAGAAAGGCAGAGGGGGGGGAGGAAGAAGGAGGAGAAGAGAAGTAGAGGCAGGCCATGACCACGTGGAGAGAGGGGGCAAGGGAATGGGGGGAGAGGGGGAGCAAGAGACCAAGAGAACAAGAGAGAGAGGAGGGGGCAAGTAGCCCCTTTTATAATGGGTCAGGCTTACCTAGCTATTGCCAGGTAACTGTGGGGAGGAGCATGCCTGGCTGTTGCCAGTAACTGTGGGGTAGAGTTTAGACAGAATGCTAACAACTAGGGATTAGGTAACTTGGTAGCCAGGATGAGATTGGTGCCCAGTTCTGGAAACCTTCAAAGCCATTTGAAGAAGTAGATTATTTTCTCAGCCTCTCTCTCGGCTCCCTACTTCAAAGCATCCAGATCCACCAGCATGAGTCCCTAGCCACCCTAAAGGAGGCCTGTCTGGCCCTACTCTAAGAAAAGGACATGTCTCCAAGTGAAGCACACCCAGCTACCATGTACCTGGCCAGGAAGCCAGCTTGTACCAAGGCCAAGGTTCCTTGTTGTCTTGCTGACACTCAAAGTTACTACAGCCCAGCAGCAGCAGCCCAGTATACCCTTTGCTTGCATGCAGTTCACCTTCTGTGCACAGCTTCCAAAAAGCAAGGGAAATGAATATATGTATGTCCCTTTAGTGCAAAACTAAAGCCCTCATCCTTAAAATAGAAGAAGTAGTTTATTCTGGGGCCATTTTGAGTGACTATGGTCTTGCAATACAGATTTAGGTTACCCCAAATTCCAGGTTCCACCGTACAGGTAGTTCCATGACTTCTTACAGTTTTGCAGAACCAAAAAATTCATAAATCAAGACAAGTTTAAAATCTATTAGTGGGCACATCAGAGAGGTGGTACAGCAAGCAGGGGAGCTTTCCTATAGGCCCAAGATGCTATCTGATGACATCCTTAGCCTTAGAGTTAGTGGAAGCTAGTGGGCTGCTAAGTTAATAGAGAGCAGTAGATTTCTGTTTATTAGTCACAAGATGTTAGTTCAGATACATAGGTAGGCAAGCAAGGACTGTTCCCAAGGACTAGAACTAGCCTAAGATAAGGTGACTAGCCCCTACATGGGCAACATTCCAGTCTCTCTACAAAACTGAAATTCTAATCAGCCAATCAGTTCTGCAGACACAGCTTTCTTTCAGAAGTTTTTGTTCAAGGAACCAAGGTTGAAGGAACCTGGATAGAGATCTGTCATTTTCCTAAGCCAGTTAATAGAGATGGAGAGGCCAGTGTATACCCAGAGTAGGGCTGGGGACCATCCATCAGTGAGGAGTCCAGCATTAGAAGCAAGACCCATGAGGTCAAAATGTCCCTAAAATGATTCCTACTGCCTTGCCCTTATGTTAAGTGAATCTCCCTATGCCAGCGGGGCCCGTACCTCCAAATCACAAAACAGATATTTGTCCTCAGGCCTTAATTAGAAATAAAACACAAGCAGCATGCATTTACTCCTGAGTGGCAGGGCTCAGAACCCAGTAAGGCTGCTCTGTGTGTAGCTGCGGTCTCAGATGCAAATGGTTTGATCATTTGTCAAGTGTAATTTAACTCCCCAGGACACCAGGGCAACTCTGCTAGCCTGCTCTGGGAATGGGTCTTGGAGGAAGGTAATTGTGTTTCTTCAGTGAAACTCACAGGAGACTGTTTGTCCAGACAGGAATAAAACAAAATTAATGAATTTATCCGCGGGCTTTCATTTCTTACCAACTGCACAGACCATGTTGGCCTAGGAAGAGACTGACTCCAGATTCTCAAGTCTGCAGCTCATGTGCTCAGATACTCTGACTCTGCTTTGCTTGGTTGAATCAGTGGGAGGATTGACTCCAGTAGTGAGGAGGTAACCTTAGGTGATAGCAGTGCTCACAGTGGCCTGTCTCCACAGGGTACAGAGGTGCAGACCGACTACATGCCCCTGCTGAACTCACTGGCGGCCTACGGATGGCAGCTTACCTGTGTGCTGCCAACACCCATACTCAAGACTACCAGGTAACAAGCATGGTGACCTCAATGATTACTGTCATGGTTTTTGATAGGTGGCAAATCTCCTTAGTCCTGCAGCAGGCCTACGGGCTGGCACTGAACCTCTCTGGCTGGGGTTTCCAGGTCCAGGGGCCCGCTTACATTCTTCTTTCCCCTCATCACATGGAAGAGCCTTGGCCAGTGAGTCAGGGTTGCACTGGAGGACTGAGATTAGCCACCTGGCCTGGCAGGACAGTGACCAACAGATGCAAAAGTAGTTTGATGTCTACTCTGGGTTCTGGACTTGGCGGTATTGTGTATATAGAGCCTCAGTTTAGATAAGGAGGGAGTCAGGAAGAGAAAGCAAGAGGGGGAGGGATGGATAGAAGGAGAGTGGGGAGGGAGGGAGGGAGGGAAAGAGAGAGAGAGAGAGAGAGAGAGAGAGAGAGAGAGAGAGAGAGAGACTGAGCCACTGAGAGACCTAAGACCTATGGGGGAGATTTTTGTTTAGTTTTGCCTTTGAGATAGGATCTTACCGTATCCCAGGCTAGCCTTGAACCTGTGATCCTCCAGCCTTAGCTTCGTGAAAGATAAGCATATACCACCATACCCAGCTGACTTATTAATGTTATTATTTCAAATCCACTTTTCAGCCAAGGAAAATGTGTCCTGGGATAGTATGGGACTTGGTCGAGATCATGATGTTGATCAGTGAGTGCCCCCTGGGCAGAGTCTCAGGCCTTCCCCACAAGTTCAGGTTCATGGATGTTTGCCTGTTGTCCCTTGAGCCCTGTCATACAAATGCTAAAAGACCTCCCATCTATATTTTGAGTCCTCCTAACTTTCCTTGGGGTTGTAATCATCGCCGCAATTCTCATTTCATGGGTGAAAGGTGAAGCTCAGAAAGGCCTGTCATGGACCTGAGGCCAAGCTGAAACAGGGCCTAAGACCTCAGTATGCAGAGTCAGGCTCCTGTCCTGCAGCTGGCTGCCTTTCTGTTGACCAACACTGATACTCCCTACCCAGTGGACCTGAGGGTTCTGCCTTTAATGAACTCACTGCACAGTTCACACTGTAGGTAACAGCAGGTAGCCTGGGCCAGTTGACAGTGGGGTAATAGCCATGATAGCCTGTGGCCTTCCTAGACCCCTCTTCTGGCTCCTCTGGGTCTTCTAGGTCCTCAACAGGATTCTCTGCCTGTCTATGGCAACATTTGGGTTTGGCCGCTGAGAACCACTGTGCTCTTTTTGAAGACCAAGATTTCTCTAGGCAGAGGCTGATAGTGGAGCAGAAAATACCTGGATGTCTGCCATTTGCTACCTACGCCATCCTGGTTAAGACCTGAAACCTATCTGAATGTTCTCTAGTTACTTTCCAGAGGATACAACCATGATGGGAATGAGTTTTGGACAGGAAAACCCAGTGCTCTGAGGGATGTGAACCCCAGGGGTGCACAGAGCTGTCTCAGAGATGCACACTTATTCCCTTTCCCTCTTCCTAACCATCTTAACATTGGTGAATGGACAAAGCTACTGGGAATGCGCTAGTCTATCTCAACCCTCCCAGTGTGAACTCTGGGCTGAGTGTTTGCTTCTGGCTTGTCAGTGGTTGCTGGCTGCTAGCAGTAGGGTAGATGCCCAGCCTCTGGCAAAGCTGCAATGCCAGGCATTAGATCTCCCTTCCTTGATCTCTGGGCTGCAGTCGGAGATGTTTACAAAATAGAGTTAAGGTGAACAAAGGGTAGAGGTGGAGAGACCTCAGTCACCTTCAGTATTTCTGTCCAAGACGCAGCATGGGGTCCTGCCTTCTCTGACACACAGCATGGGAGCTATCTATTTCTCTTCCCATAGGTGTGAGTCAGAGTTAATTACCATGTCCATCTTGCTGCTCGCCTGACATCAACCTGTCTGTAGGAGTGACACAGTAGCCTACATATATATCAGCTCTCCCTGTACTGCCTCATGCACACTGGAAGGCAAAACTCATGGCCTATCTTTCTACTCCTGAACAGCATACCATAACTACCAAAGACAGAACAGGAAGACAACTCTGTTCTTTTGGAGACTCCCTAATCTGCTACTGTATCCTCACTTAACCAAGGCACCAGCTGCCACTGCCTATCAAGGGCAAGTGAATTCTTAGCCAGGCAGAATTGGTTGACATCTAAGACAGCCCTTGGCTCAGGGGTGGGAACTCTGTCTTCCAGTCTCCCTGCAGGCAGCAGCCTTCCTGTACTTATAGGAAGTTCAGGATTACACCTATGGGGAGAAGGTGTGTGTGGGACGGGGAGGGGCGTGCGGAGATGCTCATCCTCAGCTCCTGTGTTGTAGGGAAGGGAACGTGTCCACCAAGCAGATTGTGTTTCTTCAGAGACCATGTCTACCTCAGAAAACCAAGAAGAGGGAATCTAAGGTAAGAGACATGAGACCTCTCTACTCTCCCTCCCTGCGCATCTTGGCCTCAGTGGGGTCTGTGCCAGCTGGGCCTCTCCCATTTCCAAACGCTCTTGGGGCTCAATGAAGTCCACATTGGGTAATAGCAGGGATGCTGGGATGGGCTGTTGAGGAGCTGGAAATTTGTCCTCAGGCTCCCTGCTGGCCTGACTACTGAGCAGATGGAAGATGCTTTTCTTGTCACCAGCATGTGCTAGAGAATCCCACAAGGCTAAAATCAGGAATCAAAGTCAGCTGCAGTTTGACAGAACTCATGGTCAAATGTCCTTTCTGATCCCACGCAAGCTGGCTGGAGCTCTGGCGGGTTTGTTGATCCTGGCCTGGTGTATTAGTGTAAGCCTGTAATCCCTGCATTCAGGAATTACAGACAGGAAGATTAATTTGAGGCCAGCCTCTGCTGTTTAGGGGCCTTGCCTTACAGTGTAAACCAGAAGTTTGCTAATCTTAGTGGAGGAACTCCCAGTTTCTTCTTGCTGGGACTTGAGCCAAAGGTCTTTGACTGGCAGTTGGTGAGGGAGACAGAGACCAGCATATCCTATAGCGGTTCATCACAGGCAGGCCTGTGCTGAAGGGCCTCCAGGTCTCTTTCCTCCTTGGTGGACTTCCTCTTGTCTAACCTGGGCACAGCATCACAGAGGGACAGTGGCTGTTCCCAGAGTTTTCTCTGTGTCCTGAAACTGAGCCCAGCATCTGCTTCTGCTGGGTGATTCAGATGTTCCACCCATCCTCTGTGAAGTCGGGCTTCTCCTATGTGTTCCAGTTTGAATCTGCAATGTCCCCCAAAGGTTCACGTGCTTATGCTTGGTCTCTGCCTGACGGTACTATCATGAGGTATATAGTTAAACATTTACATGGTGGGGCAGAGGGAAGAGGCTAGGCCATGGGGGGTGGGAATCGAAGCTATGGGGGAGAGGGTGTGCTCTTGAAGGGGATATTGGAAGTCGTGCCCTTTCTCTTGGTTTCTGGGTCACCAGTGAGTGAACACTCTTTCCCACCCACTCCCTACCATCATGAGCTGTCTCATTACAGCCTCAAAGGACAGGATCGATGGACAGACTACAGATCAAACCCTCTGAGCCAAACTAGACTTTCTCTTCTTTAAGTTGACTTTTCTTTAATGGTCAATATTTATTTTTATTTTATGAGTATGTGGGTATGCCTGCATGCTTTCACCTGCATGCCAGTGCCTGTGGAAGTCAGAAAAGTGTGTTAGAGCCCTTGAATCAGTTACGGGTATTTGTGAGCTGCTTGGCGTGAGTGCTGGAATTGAACCTGTGTCCTCTGATAGAGCTTTAAGTGCTGAGCCATCTCCCCCCACCCCTCTTTCCAGCCTCCTTTAGTTGACTTTCTTATTCTATTACAGCAAAAGAACATGTACTAGCATGCTGTAGGTGTGTTACTAGCTTCAGGAAGAGGCCAGCATGTTGATGGAGTCTACCGAAGCCCAGTTAGGTGTCACCTGGATCCACTGTGCTCCATCTTGATGGCCTTGACCACACTCTGGCAAAAGTTGCCAACTGTTGGGCTCTGCACAGTTGGCACCCCCCCCCCATATACCGTAGTCTTTGTTCAAGAGTCCCAGATAGGAACATCCAGCCAGTGAACAGATTGCATTAGCCCCTTATCAGCCAACAAACCCTGTGGGTTGCCCATTTATTGAAGGAATGCCAAGTTGGTGAGGACAAGAAAGCCAGATGGACTGGAGTGCAAAGGAAGGCCACTCTCCAGACTCTGGGACAGTAATGTGACAGGTAACAACAGAGGTGGACCAGGAGGCAGTTGCCAGTCACCATTAACCACCAGGAGCAGTCAGCCACCACCTGGAAGATGGATGGCTGTAGACTGATATCAGATAGTGCTCAGTCATAGGCTCTCAGGAAGTCACCAGCCACAGAAGCAACATTCAATAAGCAACACACAAGGTCCGCTACCAGACATGGAGAGATTGGGCTTTAGCCCTTTAATGGAAACACCCCTAGACCCCCTTGCCAGGTGTCTCATTGTGGGGCTCCTTGGTTTTCACATGAAGACCTTGGCATCCCACAGAAGACATAAAAGTAGAACTGGCTTTCCTCAGAGAAAGGACAGAAGCCATGTTTTCTTAATCAGTGAGCCAACCCTCACTGGCTATGCTGATGTGGACAGATTGCTCTCTCTTTCAGTGGCCTGCATCAATGTGGTGCTCAGCATTTACTTGTTCCCCATGAGGCAACCCTCCCCCACCCCTACCCCCACCAAGAAAGGAAGCAGGTTTCCAGAAAGAATTGTGTGCATTCGGTGGTGTTCCACTCTCTTTGTCTCCACCCTTCACACCTCAGCTGCCTCCACCTGGGTCCATGTCCCATCGCAACCACAAGAGCAACTTCGGGAAGAGAGGGACTCCTGGTGTACAGTTTAAGGCGAGCTGCCGCCTATCATGGTGGAAGAGGATGGAAGCTAGAGCAGGAGGCTTCTGGTCACACCATGGCTACAGTCAGCAAAGAGAGACAGACAGAAAGCGGGGTCAGGCTAGAAAACTTCAAGGCCCGTCCCTGAGACCTACTTCCTCCAGTGAGACTCTGCCTTTTAAAGGTTCCATAACCTCCCCCATCAGCTGGGTAGCAAGGGGTCAAGTACAGGAACCTGTGAGGGACATTTCATGATCTAGCGACAATCCTTGCTTCCTGAGCAAGTTCTTTAGGCCCAACCCCACTCCATCTCTCCTTACTCTTCCAGAATCTCCAGTGCCAGGGCTTTGCTAGCCATCTCTGGGCTCACAGTTTCTGTGTCACATTTCCCCATCTTCCCGTTCTTTGACTTCATCTAACAGTGCACATGGGACTTGCCCGCCCTCCCTCCTTCCCTTTCTCCCTCCCTCCCTCCCGTATACCTGCCTGTTTCTAGAATGATAGCTCTCTCATGGGACATCCTCAGCACCCTCTCCTCCTAGTGGCCAGTTTATATTTTAAACCCTAAAAATTCTAGACTCCCCCAGTATCATATGTCCAGCTACTCTTGCCTCATCGTAGCAAGTCTCCTCTTCAAAACTGTTTTCTTTTCAGAGTCAAAGTGATCATTTAAAAGGTCAGTTCCGGGCTGGGATGATGGCTCAGCAGTTAGGAATACTTACTGAAAATCTTTCGGAAAATCTAAGTTCAGTTCCCAGCACCCACGTGGTACCTCACAACCATCTGTAACTCCCATTCTATCATTTGCTACAAATTTGTAACAAACACGTGGATGTATACATATCTACATGTTAAACACGACTACATGTTAAGCACATAAAATAAAGATGAACGTTTTTAAGGCTGGCACAGTTGCTTAGGCCTGTAACCCAGTCACTGGGAAGGTAGAAACAGGAGGACAGTAAAGTCAACGTCATCCTTGGTATGAAACAAGTATGAGGTCACCCTGGAATATATGAGATCCTGTCTGAAAAAAAGCAATTCAAAATGAAAGAAGGCAGCCAGCAGCTGGACCCTCTCAGCCCACTGCTCATGACAGTCAGTAGCTTTGTCGTCTTAAAGATGGAGGATCTGTTCTGTGGCCCATGAAGCCCTCAGCCTTTTGCCTGACCCTCCTCTACATACCTATGGCATTGGCCTTTATGGTCCTCCCCTGCCTTCTTCAAGGCCCTTGCTGTTGGCTGTACAGCTGCCTAGTATCCTGTTCTCCGTTCTCTTCCCACCCAGCCTCCTTCCTCAGGACAGTGCTGTCCCTCTGAGGCCTGGCCACATTAGTTATCTTTGTGTTGCTGTGGCAGATACCTTGGACTGAGTGTGAAAGAAGGAAAGACTCTTGATTCAAGGTTTCCATCCAGGCTCAGCTGCCTCTGTTGCACAGGGCCTGGGACTGGACAGAATCATGGTCTTGGGGATGTGAGTGTCTTCAGCTCGTGACAACCATGATGCAGAGGAAGAGCCCAGGAGGGTCAGAGGACAAGAGCATCTTTTCAGGACCTCCATTAGGCTACGTCCTACAGCTAGGCCTGTAGAGAGAATCTTGTGTGCTGTATGTTGGCATCATCTGTCAATAAAAGAACTGTTGGCCTATGAGCTGAGGCAGGAAGTAGAAGGTGGGACATCCTGTAAGGTAGGGAGTGGGATTCTGAGATAGAGTCAGGTGTGAAAAGATTCACTACAGAATTCTGAGGAGAGGTAACAAACCATGTGTCACTCATAGAACAAACAGGTAATTGAGTCATGAGCTAGTTGAAAAACAGGCCCAGGTTTATAACCTAAAGCATTTATTCATAATTAACTAAGTCCCAGAGTTGTTATTTCTAAGAACTTGGACATGGGTGAAAAGCCCGTAGTTGCATAGGCCCCATACCCAGGTCCCCACCACCTCACAGTTTACCATGGTAGAACAAACCCATTAATGGATGATGAAACCTTCAATGAAGGCCACCACTGTCTGGTCACCTCTCAGCAGTTGCCCATCTGGAAACTCATGAGATTCTTGGGGGATACCCATTATATCCAAGCCATCACAATGGCACACTGGGAAAGAACCCCAGACTCTTGCAGATCTCTGTCCGGGCTCTCATTATCTGTGATCACTGTATTCTGGCCTGCGTGAGTCATAAACACGTCTCCCTGATTATTGTTCGTGTGGTACCTGGGTTTTAGGTGATGCTCAGGAGATACCTGCTGAGTTGCTAACTGATTAATCAGACATCTAAGCCTGGAACACATACATATTGTGCTAGCATCGGAATTTGAAGGAGGATGTGACTGCAGGATTGGCAGATGTGGCCGAGTGTGTCCTGTCAATCATTCTAGTTGATTGTGCTGGAGGAGTGTTCTTTCCAGCTAAGCTCACTCCTTCCTTCCCTCCTTCCTTCCTTCTTTCCTTCCTTCTTTCCCTCCTTCCATCCTTCCCTCCTTCCCTCCTTCCTTCCTTCCTTCCTTCCTTCCTGCCTTTATAAGATTTTATTTTTAACTGCACATATGAGTGTGTGTGTGTGTGAGCGTCGATTTGTGCATGAGCATGCAGATGGCCCTGGAGCTGGACTTGGAGGCAGTTGTGACCATCCTGACAGGGGTGCTGGGAACCAAACCTGCAGAGCCATCCTCTACTCCCAGCTCAGCTTCTTGAAGTAAACTTGTACAAGTTTCTAAACGCCACTCATTAGACTCACCAGCCCCTGCTCCACAACCAAACTGTAAGGCGAAGGCTCTCTGTCCTTCCTTCCCACCAGGCTTTCACCCATTTGTTCTTTTCCTTTTTGAACTACAAAACCTAGGGTCTTGTGGGTGCTAGGCAACTATTGTGCGAGTGAGCTACATCCTTGTCTGTCTGTCTGTCTCTCTGTCTATGTAAGTTTGAGACAAGGCCTAACAAGGTGGTCTAAGTTGGACATTGGCCCTGAACTCACTCTGTAGCCCAGAAGTCCTTAGTCTTAGCTTGCGATTTCCTGCTTTCACCTCTCTGGTAGCTGCCTTACAGGCCCAGACCCCACATCTAATTCTGAGTTAGGTAGTTTAGCTGGATTAAGCTGTCTCAGTGCCACAGATGTGGTGGCTGAGAAAAGCCTGGGCTCTGTTGTCCTTACAGCCATGGTGGTTGACCTTAGAGACTCTCTGCACTCCTCCAGCTGCAGAACCTCTTCAGCTGGGAGAGCCTTGAGGCGTGCTCCACATCCTGCCTCAGAGGCACAACCTGAGGCAAGCAGTGCTCCTGGCCTCTCCCCAGTTTCTGTTTATTACAGGCGGCAACTGCCCCATTCCTAGAGGGAGGCCTGCCTGAGACAAGTGCAGAGGGGGAGAGGCTGGGGAAGCCCTTTCCGGTGGATGGCCTGAGGTGTTCTTCGAAGATGTTTCTTAGATTTTGCAGTCCTCCCAGAGGTTTTTCTGGGCAAGCAGCTTTTGGATTGAGGCCTGAGAACCACCAGCAGCTGTAGTAAGACTTGAGAGTCAAGTCAGTCCCCATCCTGCCTGCCCACTGAGCTGGGCAATGTAGCTGTGTTTTACAGAGATGTCTGTGATGAGGTTGCTCGCCCAGGGCTAAGGGCCTCGGTCTGAACTGAGTAGTCTGGCCTCTTTCTGGACTCACCTGTGAGCCTCCACTCACACTTTCTCATAATTGATGTTTTATACTAATCGATGTCAGGGAGCTTGCAAACAGGAAGCTGTAAATCTGGACTTCATTAGTTGGACTGGGGGTAAGGGCCCAGGTGAGCCATTTTTTGTTTGTTTGTTTTTGCCCAGAAGGGAAGGCTAGGAAGTGGCTCTGAAGAAATCAGGTTGAACTCCTCCAACCCCAGGGTTTCCTAGCTGTGTGATTTGGGACAAGTTATCCAATCTCTGAGCTTCTTTGTATTGTGTGTAAAATTGCACTATCAATGCTATGGGGGGATTACCTGGGAAAATCAGGGAGCCATGAACTCCTGTCAAGCATGAGATATAGTGGGTTCTCATATTCTTAGGCAGTGTGCCTTTGAAGCTCTGTACGTGGACCACTGTCCCACACCCAGTTCCAGACTACTTCCCCCTGCCAAAGAAGGCAAAGAAGGCCTGAGCCACACCTACCTGGGCATCTGGCTCTGTGATTGCTGGAAGATGAGACAGCAGCAGCAGAAGTTAAGGTTATCCCAAATCCATATGAGGACCCAGGAAATTAAAGTCCTAAAGGCCTGGGTATGTCCTTCTGTGATGGTAGAATGGCTGAAATGGATCTTACCTCACAGTGTCACTTAGCTCACAGTGACAGGCCAAACTCTCTACTGGAGAAGGTGCTGGAGAGTACAGCTTCTGTGCCCACCTCACACCCCTAGAGCTCTTACCTTTTTCAGGTCAACAAAAGGGAGCCTTCTAGTGGACACTTTGTGTCCAGGCTTTCCCAGAGACCCTGGACATTTCCTGGTTAGTTAGCAAGGGCAGATGCTAAGCTCATGGCAGAAAGTGGTTCATCTCAAGGCTGGCAGAACTGTCCTTGATAGGACACTGTGTGCCCACAGGAGACATTACTCAACGCCAGCTACAGTGTATGGGGCAAGAGACGACCATGAGAGGAGAGGGACTTCACATAGATAAGAGTTTGCTTGAGGACAGCCATCCTATCCCCAGGGCCAAGATATGGGCTCAGCAGCCTTGAGGTGCTTCGGTACAGCTGCAGGCAAGCCTCTTACCTGAGACAATCTTACCACATTCTTTTGGCAAAAGTACAGCTTCCTTTGACTTCCCCCAACAGCTGACTGACTGCTCCAAAGATAAAATGTAGGCTACCTTAACCAACTCCTCACAAATCCATGGGAAAGGCCACAGGTTCTATTTGGGAACATCCATCTGGGTAGGGACCAAACCAGAGAAACATGGTGTCCAGATTCAATGGAGTAGATAATCAACACTACAGCAGCCAGCTGGGGTCTGAACAGTCCTCCGGATGTTTGTTGGGTCTTATGGTGTCTTGTGGACAGCCTGGCTGAAGTGGTGTGGCTATACGGTGAGTGGTGTGTGAGCACCACATCACACTGTGGAATGTATACATTGAGTGGAGAACAACCATCCCAGAGGGCATTAAAAGAACATCCCAGAGATGAGTGTTGGCAACCACATTTACATCCAATGTTGTGATATGACTGTGGGATATGAGAGTATAGGATAAATGCCCAACTGTAATTTCATATGTATTCCAGTGTTTTTCTGATAGAATATTCAAATTTACCAGTGTGTTGTTGTTGTTGTTGTTGTTGTTGTTTTGGTTTTTTGTTTGCTTGTTTTGCAAAAGGAATCCATATTTTCTCCCTGACTTCTTTGAGAACTGAGGCTACTGTTTTATGGGGGAGAAAGTTCTGAGGAGATCAGGCTAGCTTTAAAAGCGGTTTGTAAAGCGTGATTTTGTTTTGCCCTCACAAAGCACTGAGAATCTTTAACAATGTGCCTGCTACACTTCCTGCTGAAGGCACAGCTGCCTCATTAGGCTCTCCCCTGAGCAAGCTGGGAATATTGACATTCTGTCCCTGCCACTGCAGGACAGTCCAAAAACAAAAGGTTGTGGTTTTTGTTTCCTTGATCCCCAGCTGGTGGAACTCTTTGGTGAGGATTAGGAGGTGTGGCCTGGTTAGAGGATGTGTGTCACTGGGATGGGCTTTGAGGTTTAAAAAGCCCATGCCATGCCCAGCTAGATCTCTCTGCCTTGTGCTGGTGGATCAGATATAAGCTCTCAGCTACTACTCCAGTGCCATGTCTTCCTTCTGCAATATACCTCACCATAGTGGTCATGAACTCTAACCCTCTGAATCTGCGAGCCCCCAAATTAAACTCAAATGCTTTTTCTTTTAAGTTGACTTAGTCATGTTGTCTCATCACAACTGCAGAAAAGTAGGACAGCTCAGCCTCCTGAGCACGGGGTGACATGCATGTTTCTCCTAACTCAGCCTCCTGAGTACGGGGTGACATGCATGTTTCTCCTAGCTTCATCCTTTAGTCCTCAAGTGTATATTTGGCATAACCACTGTGGTACAACTGAAATGGAAGAAAGACTAGTGAGAACTTAGAAGCTAAAGTCCCTCTATGTCTCATGATCATAGAGGCAGAGAGATCTGGCCAGTGAGTGTTCCATCTGGATTCTCTTAGCAGCCCCACCCCCACCCTGCTCCTCAGAACTACCGTAAGATCAAACCTCTTGCTAGTCCTCGCAATGGATACATGACCTTAAAACTCTGAACCTCTTTGGATTTCACACGAGCAAATACTTAGTTGTAGTAATGTCTGCAAAACAGGCTCAAGGATAGATTTAGGTTGAGGAGGCTCTCAGAGAGGATACCCTAGTAGGAAGGAGCAGAGGAAGAAGCTGCGGTAGGCTACATCCCAGTCTCCAGGTGACTGTGAGCTGGGCTCAGTGGTTTGTTATGAACCAGCCACATCAGTCATAGGTTTGCTGGTTGCCTGAGGACCTTTGTCAGCTTGTCAGAGAGGCCTAGTGGCAGGTATCACTCCCACAAGTCCTGCAGGAATGTCTGGGTTCTGCAGCACAGCACCTGAGACATGTGCCCTTGCCTCCTCTGCCCTGAGGCCCATGGCACCCTTCTCCTTCCACAGCTCCTCAAATCTAGAACACACATGGAAGACGAGATGTTGAACAGGCACCGAGGTGGGAGAGATGGGTTGGATTAGATTTAGCTTGGTGGTGTCCTGGGAATCTGGGAACTGTTGGGTTTAATGTGAAGCAGAATTGGCTCCCGAGACTTTACCCATCTCCACTCTCTGTGCCTTCTAGTTCCAGTGGCGATTCTCCCGAAACGAGATCCACAGCAGGCAGACCAGGAAATCCAAAGGGAAACTCAGCGCCAGCAACAAGCAGCAAGCAGAAGAGAATGAGAAGAATCTAGAAGACCAGTTCTCCAAGGCTGGAGATGTGGGAAACTGTGTGCTGGGGGCACAGCAGTGGGGCAGAGCCTCTGAGGTCAGGGAGCAAAGGCAGGGCTTGGCAGCTGTGCAGAATGGTCCTGCTGGCCACAACAGGGACTCGATGGCCATTAGGCACTCGAATCCCAGAGCAGAGGCTGAGCTTGCTGCAGGCCCTGCTCCAACAGAAGCAAATTGAGTCAGTAATTTGTGCTAGGCCTGCATTGTGATTGCAAACCTTGGGAAGCTTGCTAGCAGCTGGTTTGCTCTGTGTAACCCTTTGGCTTGACCTCCCATTGTTAGCTCAATGGCCCTGTGGGGGCGGGTCTCTGGTGGTGGTGTTTTCTACACATCCACTGGAACGCTGTCTTAATGATCCACTTATATTAGAGTGCAAGGTGGGCTGTTCCTCGAGAGACCTCAGGGCTGGAGGCCTGGCTCTGGTCCCGCCTCTTCCACAAGGGAGACCACAGTGCCTGTACTGCCCCACAGGGCTCCAGGGCACATCTGAGTCAACTTCTGGGACATCCTTCGCTACAAACCAAGGTTTTTCTGCTCACTCCTACATGCTGCTGCTCTGGGCAAGAACTTAGTGACTTTAACCCTGCAGCCTGTCGGCTGGCCTTCCCCACCGGAGCTCTGGAGACCTTGCTGTTGAAGAAGGCAAGGATGTTGGGAGAAGAGGAGGTTCCCAAGCCTCCTGCCTGTCTTAAGGTAGTTCTATAGATACTGATGATCTGGAAACAAAACAGGTAACCCCTATGCCCCAGCTCTTACAGAATGTTCAAGAAAGTATTCTGTGTTAATATTAATGCCAAAAATATTGTTTTTAAACTTTGTTTTCAACACATGTATGACTATGTTGTCATTTTGAGCAGTTGGTAACTGGGTGCCCTTGTGTGCTATTTTTATTGCTGTGTTGTTGACTGAGTTGTATGCTGTGCCTGTCACATGTTTATACTGTCCATAATGTGTTGTTAAGGCTTTAAGTAGAAGCATCTGGCAAACCTTGGAGAGAGAATACCAGTTGTCTCAATGGAAACAGCCCTGTCTCTTTCTTGTTTAGTTATTTAAAGCAATAAATGATTTGAGTTTAGTACATGGTGAGAAGTGAGTATTTACCGTGTCCTGGCAGAGGCCCTGGCATGGTGTAGAAGGACTCAACCCCTCACCCCCTGGTGACGATTACATTTCTACCTCCTGCCGGTGTGTGGTAGACCATGGCAAAGAACAGAGCTACCTAAACACATCAGGGTTTCAAACTTTGGTAAAAAGAAGTGAAAAGTGAAATCAGATGCCATCCAGTGAGTGAGAGGGCACAGACTGATCCAGATGTGTGGTTTCTAAAGTTTCATATAAGTTATCTAATGAGGAAAATCTTTTTCGTTTCGACGTTTATTAAAACAAAACCTGCAAACCTGTGTAGCAGGCAGAACTACAAAGCCTTGTGCAACCATATCTTTTTAAGTTTTAATTTTATGTGTATGGATGCTTTGCCTGCATGTATGTCTGTGTACCAGTTTCCTGCCTGAAGCCTGCTGATGTCAGAGAAGGTGTCAGGTCCCTGGAGCTGGGGTGACTGATGGTTGGCAGCCTCCCAGGCTGGACAGCTTCAGCCACTCAGCATTGGCTACATGTTTCAAACATTTATATTTTATTTGCTCTGGGGGAATTTTTTTTAAAAAATTTTTTCGGGATATTGTGCCAGTATCAGGCTAACAAATGCTACTGGGACATCTTCAGGGGTCTTGCTTCTTCTTTTCTTCTCCCTCATTCCCTGTTGATTCTGGCAAGATGTCACTGTATCATAGAAGTTCTCAAACTTGCTATACTTTGGAAACACTGGAGCAATTAACAAAAACCATCATTACATAGTCCAATGTCACTAAAATGTGATTATGTCAAAAAACAAGATAGTGTACCATCCCTTCCCATTCATTGACTTCAACATCTGGAAGGCACCCGAAGGCAACAGCAATTGTTGAAATCACTTCGGGAGTCTCTGGGATTCCTCTGACCAACAACTGGAAAGGGTGTCTTTCATGTTTGGCGCCTGAGGTTCTGTTAGATTGTCTATGGCTCTTGTGGGGAGTATCAGCCCACATAACACAACTTTGTTAAAAATACTTATGCACATAGACATATATATTGTATATAATTTTAATTAAATAAACAAGAATATAAATCCTTCTGGCTTTTCAAAACATCCCTAGAGTTAGTCTTCCTCCCTCTTCTTCTGTACAGATCCCCCACCTTCATCCCTAATTAACGCTTCCCCCTTTTCCCCAGTCCTCCTCATAGCACTGTTTCCCTCTCTGGCAACACACACAAGCACGCGCGCACGCACACACACACACACACACACACACACACACACACCGGACCCCTTTAGTTCCCGGGTTTTTGACGTTACTTCAGATCATGTACTCATGTATGGACATTTGGAGCTAGGAACCACGGATGAGAGAGAATGTTTGTTTTTCTGGTCCGGGATTAGCTCAGTCAATATGATATTTTCTAGCTCTGTCATTTCCCTGCAAATTTCCTGATTTTGCTTCATAGGTCTATAGAATTCCATTGTGTATATGTACCAGATGTTCATCAGCTGAAGGTCATTTAGGTTGTTTTTTGAGGCAGGGTCTTTCTGTGTAGCCCTGGCTGTTCCGGAACTTCCTATGTAGATCAGGCTGGCTTTTATCTCACAGAGATCTGCTTGCCTCTGCCTTCCAAGCACTAGGATTAAAGACATGTGTCCCTGAGATTTTCTTGTGCTGTGTTTTTATTTTCGTTTAGTTCCAGGATTTTTCCTTTCTTCTGTGCCTACTTTGCCCTGTTCATCATTCAGCAATGAACTGCTTACTCTCCACAAGTCTGCACATACTTGTTTGCTGTTGGGGTTTTATCACTTTGTGTTCAGATAGAATAAATAAAGTTATTTCATTTTTTTCTGCGAAACTATTGAGATTTGTTTTGTGCCCCAGGATGAGATCTATTTAGGAGAAGCTTCCACGGACTGCTGAGTAGAAAGTGTATTCTGGTGCCTGGGTGGAATATTCTATAGATATCTGTTAGGTCCATTTGATACATGAGGTCATTTAATTCTGTCATTTTTCTGTTTATAATTTTGTCCAGATGACCGGTGAGAGAAAGCAGGGCATTAACATCACCTACTATAGCAGTGTGGGTGCCCCAGAGTCTGAGCTCCGAGCTTCTCTCTCAGTTAATTGTTCCCTTGATTAGAACGAAGTGTCCTTTATCTCTTCCGATGAGTCTCAGTTTGAAGTCTGTTTTGCCAGACGTTAGTGTAGCAATGAGTGCCTGCTTTCTAGTCCCATTTGATTAGGGTGTGACTTTCCATCCCTTCACTTTAAGGTAGTTCCTGTCTGTAAAGCTGAGTTCTAGGACACAACTGAAAGACACATTTTGTTTCTCAATTCTATTCAGACAGCCTGTGTCCTTTAATTGGATACTCAAAGTGATTAAACTGTAAAGTGATTCTTTAAAGGTGTGTGTCAACTGTAGTCCTTTTGCTGTTTGTTTTGCTGCTTGTGTTCTTAGTTTCCCCTTGGGTTTCAGTAATTACAGCTTCATTTATTTTCTTTCTGGAATCCATTGGCTACGCTCTCTCTCTTCATTCCTAAGTATTGCTTTCAGTGTTCTCTTTACGGTTGGTCTGGAGGACATGAATTCTTTTAGCCTGTTTGTTTGATGTTAAGTTTTTCTTTCTCCAAGTATGGCAGACGGTTTTGCTGGGTCTGCAGTTGGCATCTGTGGTCTCTTAGAACTTGAATGCTAAGGCTCTGCTTTCATTCAGAGTTTCCATTGAGTTGGATGTGGTGGTGCACATCTTCAGCCCCAGTAGTCAGGAGGCAGAGGCAGGTAAGAACTCTGCGAGTTCAAAGCCTACCTGTCTACGGAGTTCATTCCAGGCTAGACCCTCAATAAATAAGTAATTAAATGTTTGCATTGAGAAAGTAGCTGTTCTTCTGACCTTTGTTTGGTTTCTTGGTTATGTAACTTAACTCTTTTTCACTTGCAGCTGCCAATACTCTTTGTTCTATATGTTTAGTTTAAATGCTGATATGCTGTGGGGAGCTTTCTTTTCTGGTTTTATCTATTTGGCATTCTGTGTGCTTCTTGAATCTCTATGGTGTCTTTTCTTAGTTTGGGGAAGTTTGTTCTCTGATCTTCTTGAAACTCTGGTCTGCGCCATTGACCTGGGTTTCTTCTCTCTCATCTGTGCCTGTGATGTGCAGGTTTGGTCTTTTCATGGTGGCCCACATTTCCTGTATGTTCCTTTCCTGTGTTTAAAAAGTATGTTCATATTCTTTGCTTGTGTGATCTAACTCTTCTCCTTTATCCTCAAGGCTAATGTTCAGTCTTCTACTCACTCCACTCTCCTGTGAGGCTTTCTTTCCCTTGTGGTGTCTAGGTGGGTGAGTGATTCATTTCCTCTCGAGTTTTCAACATTTGTTTCTTTAATTGGATTTGCTTCCCACATCCTAGACTGTCTTTGTCATTCCATTCAGCCTTATTTCCTCGGATATTCTCTTTGAGTTCCTTGAGCTGCTTCTTTTTCTCTTTCTTAAACTCCTTGCTTTCTTTGAGGAAGTTTGTGGGTGTTGATGTTGTTTTAATTCTGGAGTTCACCTAGCTTATTCTCATCAGAGAACACTTCTGAAGGACGGGCAGGGGCATACTGATACTGGCAGGAGTGATGGAGCTTGCTAGTCTACTCATCTGACCTGGCATCTGTAGGCTCCAGTATTTCCTGCCTCTCATATAGTTTAGAACCACAAGCACATGGGATGTAAGCCGTTCATGCCTGTGAATAGCCTGAGACACTAGTCCTTCACTTCCAGCATCCTTGGTATAGTATACCATTGGCTTTACTAAGCCACTGTGATGATGATCCTTGTCCTTACTGAAGCCTAGTACAACCAAGTTTAGCCAACAGAAATGTGACAGCAGCATTTATGAAGTCCACATTTATGTGGTAGTGATAGAAAGTGCCAAGGGGGTAAGGACCTGTTGGCTCCTTGTTGGAACCTTTGCATCTCCAACCCTCTTGTGCCTCACTGGAGTAGCCGACACTCAATACAGCAGCTCCAGAAACTGTCAGCCTGCATTCCAACAACCTGCATTCTAACCCAACTCTCATACGGTGTCTTTTATCTGTCTTCTAAAAAAAAAAAAAAAAAAAATCACAGATGATCCACGCTGGGAAATGCTTCTCAGTAAGATCATGTTGGCCTCAGACCCATTCCCTGTTAGGGGCGGCAGCATGATCCAGGTTCTGTCGCATAGGGCTCACAGCCTCAGAGGTAAAAGATATGAGGAGTTAAAACAGACTATAAGAGGAAGAAGAGGCAAAGATGGCAGGCCTATGGACGAACAGGCTTATTACTGACTCTGCTGTGATGGTGAGACCTGTTTCCATAGCCCCATAAGAAGGTCAAGGCATGGCCCTTCGTGAGGAGAGTAGGGTGGACCCTGTGATTAGCTTTCTGTCCCCTTGGTGACCTGCTGATTACACAGTCTCCCATGAGAGGTTGGGCTTCCTGTACCTGACTTGTAGTCTGAAGCAGGATGTCACATCTCAGGACAAGACTCATTAGACCTTTGGCTGGGGTTTTGAGGGGCTATTGCCAGAGACAGAAGTAAAACAACATTCACCATAGCTTCCTGCTGATAGCTGCTGTTTCTGCAGCCAGACTAAGAGAATCAGGCCCTGTGTACAAGAGCTGACTCTGGGAACCTGGCAGGTGCTTGCTTCCCCAGCACTGCCCATGTGGACTACATCTCTCTCCAGCAGAGGTAGAGGGCTTCATGAAACCTGAGTGTTAACATGGCCGTGAGAGATCGTACTGTTCAACGTGCACCATGGTGGTGGGTGTGGAGGAGACCCTAAGAAGGGCTTTGTGAATCATCAGTGGCAAGGATTCTGGTCCTGTTTAATCCTCCTAACAATCTTGGCCAGGGACAGAAACACACTGGTCAGTTTTAAACAGGAAAATGACAGTAGATTTAGTCCTGCTGATGAATCCTGCTGGCTTCAGTGGGAGAGAAGGTGTCATAGATATGAGAACTATTTAACAGCAAAAAATAATTGGATTTTACGATTGGGAGAATGAGGGAGACATTGACGTTGCCAACCTGCTAGGATCAGATAGTATTTCCTCATAGTAACAAACAGCACCCACCATTGCTGTTGCTTAGCAGTTGTCTAGAACCTCTGTGTGGATCCCTTTGAGGGCTCTAACAATGTACATGAGTCAACAGTCTCCAAAACTTGGAAGAGGTGTGACTGAGGAACAAGATAGCAGTAGCTGCGTGCGCGTAGTCACACAAAGGAGAACTGCCTACCTTGGATCTGCAGAGCACAGCCCATGACTTCTGCCCCTAGTCTAGTAATGGTAGTGGTGTGCCCTCAGCCAGGTACTGGAGGCGAGCCCCGTGGTTGTCAGCTTTGAACCCGTGTATTAGGAAAGGGGTAAGAGAATGCCTCCAGAGACAGGTTCCAATCCCACGTTGGCTATGATGAAAGAAAAGTTGCTCACCCTATCACTAATACAACAAAGCCTGCCCTGTATTTAAATGTGTCGCCCACCAGGTATCAAGTTCAGAATGGTTTCTAGAGTTTTGAGCTGCCATATTTCACCTCTCAAGGTTAGCATGAAAGCTTCCCAAAAAAATTGTTGAGTCTTCTTCAAAAACAAGAAGAGGGCTGGAAAGGCGGTGCGATGGTTAAGAGCATGTATTGTGCTGCTCTAGCAGAAGACCCAAATTCAGTCCCCAGTACCTGCGTGGAACGCCTCACAGCCACCTGTAGCTCCAGCCCCAGGGCATCCTGTGCCCTCTTCAGACCTTCACGGGCACATGTGCACACACACATAATTAAAAATAAACCATTTAAGTCTTCAAAAACAGAAAATAAATTATATTTAAAATATCCAGACAGAAATAAACTTATACATGTTACTGACATATGTGAATAATAGAGACTAAACTCTAAGTGTGTATAAAACCTATTCGATGATGCCATGTCAGAGAAATATCCTTGAGGACAGACATGTCCATATATTTGAGGCTCATAGAAACCCTCAAATGGAAATGATCAGAAAGGATATTCCCATATAACTAATGTTATAATCAAGCATCAAAACTGCAAGGCGAAGAGTTCTAAAATCTGCAAGAAAAATCACCACTTCCTACTTATGGGTAGCCTCATTGGTCAATAGAATTTTGTAAAACAAACACAATTAGACCTAGAGGGAGATATATACTCCAGTGCCCTGAGAATAAGGGACTTCACTTTTGAGTAAAATTCCATGGTCATCCACATTGATTGTAATCTCTCAAACGTTTCTAAGCCTACCCCCAGGTATCCATTTCCAATATCCATTTGTCAAGGTCACCAAGACCTTCCAGTTACCAAGTCAGTGCTTCCTAGTTAGAGCTTAACCTCTCCCATCATAGCAGAAGCAAGCTGACCAGTCCAGCCTTAAACACTTTCCTATGTGACAGTTCCTTTGCCTCCTACCTGTCTGTTGGAGTACTGTTGGTGTCTCTTCTGAGTCCCAGACCTGAACAACTAGGGATTTAGTCTGAGCTACTGACAGCAGGGGCAAGTTGAGACAGGATGAAATGCCTGCACCCGTGCACACACACAACACACACACAGGCATGCACACCCCCGTGTGTACACATACCATACATATGCCCACATGCATGTGCACACACACACCACATATACATACGCATGCACAGACTGCTCATCTTTTGTAGTTGCTAAGGTATGAACTCAAAATATATTAACTGATAAAGTTATTAATTTATAAAGGAAAGAAAATACTGATCCTGCATCTTTGCTGATTCATTTTGTTGATGAGGGCAAATTCTTTATAGAATAATCAGAGGTAATGCATTCAGGAAGTACAAAAATGGGTAATTAATCCTTAGTGATTAATGGCTGCTAAGACAATCAGGTGAAATGCCAGGAAAGCTTTATACTAGGTGGCTCAGATGGACAAGGGTTAGACCACTGGTCCTTCCTGACATTAACAGTGAGACAGGCCGTGGCTTATGTGCCACAAAGGGAGCATGTGCACTTTATAATGATGTAGTCTTGCAAAAAAGATTAACTCTGACTCTAAGTTCCAGATATAGCTTAATGGTCTGTTTACATGAGACAGAAGATAAAGGACCTTGTTAATAGCACCTTGTGGGGACAGTAAATTTCATATTATGTGTCAGACCTGTACAAGAAAGGAGACAATTTCCTCAACAAAGGAATTTGGAAGGACACAAATGTGTTAATAGGTGGGGCAGGATGTCACCTATTAAAAGAAACTTGAAAGGCATCTACTTTATGTAAGTTGATGTCTTTAATTGTGCATCGTGCAAGTCTGAGTGAGAGTTGTGGCACTCCAGAGGCACTGGCTCTCCCTAGAGCTGGAGTCACAGGCACTTGTGAGCCAACCCAGCATGAACCAAACTTGGGTCTTCTACAGGAACAGTATGTGGGTGCTCTTAACCACTGAGTTCCTCAGACAAGCACTAACTTCCTGATGTGCAAGTGTGAGGATCTAAGTTCAGATCCCCAGTACCTCAACATCTGGATGAAGCATCTACGCATTTGTAATCCTGGTGCTGGGGAAACAGAGGCAGAGGGATCCCTGGTCTCACTGACTGAGTTGGTGAGCCCCAAGCATAATAAGAGATCCTGCCTCAGAACAATAAGGTGGAGAACAGTTGAGGAAGGCACCTGACATGGACATCTACCTACACACACACACACACACACACACACACACACACACACACACACACAAACACACAAAGAGAAAAAGAGAGAGAGAGAGAGAGAGAGAGAGAGAGAGAGAGAGAGAGAGAGAATATCAACCCAATGTGACATGGGCTACAGGAAAACATAGAATGTTCAAGTGTTAGAAGCTATCGAGAATCACTGTGACTTGTTCTGTGTGTGACAACACTGCCTGTGTCAAGTGATTCATCTGTTAACAGATATATTCTGTACAACACTGAAGAATTTACAAGTGACATGGCAAAACCAGAAAGAACATGACAGTCACTGAAGCTGCGTGGTGGACATGTGGGGTTCATTTTCCTATCTCCTACTGTGACATACATCTGGAATGTTCCCTGAAATTTCCTTCCTCCACTTCCTCTCTCCCTTCACCCTTACTTTTAAAGTAAGCTTCATATGGTTTATTTATTTTTGTGATATCTATGAGTGTTTTGTTTTCATGTTTGCTTGTGCCCCACATATGTGTTTGGTACCCTCTGAGGTCAGAAAAGGACACTGGAGTTAGGGTTGTGAGCAAGCATGTGGATGCTAGGAATGAAACCCCAGTCCTCTACAAGAGCAGTCAGTGCTCTTAACTGCTGAGCCATCTCTCCAGCCACCTAAAGGATTTTTACCAAGCCCTTTAATGGGCTCCTGTTCTGGATAAGCCTCTCTTTCTCTCTCTCTCTCTCTCTCTCTCTCTCTCTCTCTCTCTCTCTCTCTCTCTGTGCATGTACTAGTGTGCATTGTGCATATATGCATGTATGAGTGTGTGTGCACACACATGTGCTTGTTTGTGTGTGCACATGTGCACATGTGTGTTTGTATGCGTGCATGTATGTGTACAAGTATGGGTGAAATACTCATGCTGCAAGCACAGTGTGAAAAAGGAAGAAGTGAGTTAGTGAACTGAGTCAGCTCCACTCAGCCTCCTGACATCCTTTCTGAGCAGGACAAGGCATAGCAAATAAGAAACAACAAAGCATTCACACAGTGTTATTCATTTAAAAACCCCTGAGTGGTATTCTTGCCTGCTTAGATACAATTGTAAAATTTATATGAAGCAAAAATCAACAAATAACTCGCTCAAAGTCAAGGGCCTAGGAGATAATGTATGAGCTTGGCACAAAGGTTCTCCCTAGTCTCAGCTCCTGTTGCATTCTAAGTTGCAAGCTGCCCTAACTGAAGTTTCCTCAGTTTGAATACCAGAGAAATATGGGCCAGCCTGGCAGCAAGGGCAAAGGGGCATTCTTACCCAGCAGACCACAAAATACCTTTCAGCACTTAGCACTAAGAGGAGTAACAGTGCAAACAAACAAAGGCCATGGCCTAGCCCACCTCAGCAGCTCACATTGGTGACAGCAAGCCAAGGCAGGGTGTCAAGGCTTAGCTGGGGTCTCCAGGCAGGTGACTCTGCCAACAGCAGGTACACAGCATGGTGCTGATGGGACAGAGGCAGGGTGGCCTTTCCTGTGCTCCCATCCCATACTGCTCTGAGAAAGGCCCCCAGACACCACCAAACTTGTCACACAGAGGACTGGGCTACCTTTCTGGATGACAAAGAGCCCCTTGCTGACCCCACCCCTGCATCTCACTGTGCTGGGCTCCTGTGCCTCTTGTTAGCTCTACAGCCCAGCCCTCAGCTAAAGCTCTATGGATCAATTGATAAGCCACGCCTCCTGGTGGATGGAACTCAGCTTCTTCCTGGGATGAACAGTGTACTGTATCCCCTCAGGTCCACTGCCTCTCTCCCTCCTTCTTACTGAATCTTGGATATATACAGCCATACATTGTTTTAGTCAATGACAGGTCACACAACAGTGATCTCCTAAGACTGTACCCCTTAGTGACACGGGAGCCACCTCTGTTTGTGATGTATACTGTTTAGTGTCAGCACAGTGCTGGTCACAAGCAGCATATAGCACAGAGTTGAATGCTAGCCATTGGTGACTGTCTGCTTAAAATCTGACAAAACTCAAAACAAGTCTGAGGCTACATGGTGGCACTCTTGAGGTTTGGTGAAGAAACTTGTGGTTAGGCCCACAAGTCCCTGGGACATGTGCAACAGCAGCAGAAAAATGAGCAAACTCCCTTCTCTTAGCGGCTCAAGGGTAGAATACTCAACCAAGCCTCCTGGGTCCCAGTACCGGGTTGTCTTTTCAAAGGCTTCGTTCACTTCCTTCGCTTGTTCTCTGATACTGTGGGTTCAAGACTGCTCAGCTCCAGTCTGCCCATGGACTTCTGGATTTTTCCAATTCTAAACAGACAGAAGTTTCACCAGAGCAGCCCTGAGATGAGATTGTGTCATTTTCTGTCCACCTTGGGATTGCCTCCCAGCTCTAGACTTGGGTGTGTGTGTGTGTGTGTATGTGTGTGTGTGTGTGTGTGTGTGTGTGTGTGTGTGTGTGTGAAAATGCCAGGTGCTCTATTCTATCATCCAGTGAGCATGCTTCCATCACCGCCTGCTGGAGGCAGGCACAAGCCTCCAAAAGGAAGCTCATACAGCAGGCAAGCAGGACTCTAAAGGGCTCTCCACCCCAGGCAATCCTAAGCATGTTTGCACAGCCAGCCCCAGCACTGCAGGCGGTTTCAACATGAAAGAAGTCACCTATACCTTTGCCCCAAACAGAAAGCTGCCCTGGTAAGGCACTGTGCAGAAAGGATTTCATTATGGCTTTTTCTTTTTTTCTCAAGCTTTGGCAACTAAGCAGGGATTTCACCACCAGATCTTGTAACTGTTTCTGTTGCTTTATTCTTCAGTGCTGCTGCAAGGCTCATACCTTCTCAATCCTGAATTCTCACATTGGGGGATGTGACTGTATGTGCTTCCTGTGCCCAGTGGTCCACACTGCCTAGCTCTCACAGTTCTCTGTGACACCTGTACCCATCTGCAGGCTCATGACTCTTCTGCAATCTGTGGAGTCCTGGAGATTTGTTTTGACTTTAGCTTGTCTGGACAGGGTCTGGAGTACTTCAAGCCAGCCTTGAATATGCTATATAGCTGAGGGTGGCCATGCGCACCGGATCCTCCTGCCTTAGCATTTCAGGTGTTAGGCTTATCGCTGTGAGATACCAATGCCTCAGCCTGATGACTTTTCTATTCCCTCATTCCACTTACTACCAATCCCATCCCACCAAGGCCCCATCTATCCTGTAACTTAACTGGAAGTGTCCTCAGTGGTAGCGGTTTTAACTGTCCTGAGTAAGATGTGTCAGTTAAATTTTATCTGAATTGATTAAGCCTTGCAAAACCCTCTCCTCTTCCAGAGAAACTAAAACATACAAAAGAATTTTACCTGCTTATTTATGTATTTATTGGTATATATTCATTGTATATAGAAATAGGTTTTACAAGAATATTTTCATTCAAATATAGCATGCATTCTGATGGCATTCACTCCAACTTCCCCTCTCCTCCTAAACAGTCTTAGTCCCACTTTAAAAACCTATATGGTTTTAAAAAATGTAGACTAGCATGTGAAATAAAGGGTTTTACCCTGGCATTTTCATACACCCCCCTTTTCTGTTCTCCTGTCCCCTGAGCACCGTAAGTCCCCCTCCAACCTATCATGTCATGTCACATGTTGTTTACGAACAATAACCATTACACAGACTTGCTTAGTTTGTTAACAGCCTTCTCTCACCATACCTTAAATAGGAATTCACTCGTGTTCTTTGCACTGTAGAGCAGTTCTTTTGTTCCTATTTTATACCCAGCTCTTTTGTCTTCCTGTTCTTGGTAGAGATACGCTGAGTGGTGGAGGATGGAAAGCAAGGAGTGGGGTGAGTGTTAATTCCAATCTCTCTAGCAATCAGCCTGAGATTACAAGGGGCTTCTGTGGACCGAGGGTCAGAGAACTCTCCACCCACTGTGAGAGCCTCTTCAGAGCTGAGTGTGCACTGGAGCAAGCAAGAAAAGAGCCTTCAGTACTTTATGGCTTTCTACGTGGAAGTGAAGCTGCTGGGCTGACCTTCTGCAGATTATCACTACTCAGGCAGGGTTGTACAGTGTGTTCTCAGCTTTCCAGGGCCTCAAGATGTGTTCCTGCTTGTCCATCATGCAGGCTGCTTGCTGTTCCACCCATGACCCATACAACACAGCCCTGTGGTGCTGCCAAAATGCACCTAGCTGCAGAGCTATTTGCCATTTCTTAATCTCTCAGATGAGGAAATGAGCTGACAGAGTGGGCCAGGCCAGCCTCTAGAGTATCCTCAAGGCTGAGAAGTATAAGGCCCCTAGGCAGACCCAGCCAGACCTAGCACTGAGGGCTTGCACCAATAGATTCAGTTCACTTCTCCCTGGAGCAGCTAGACAGGAAGCCTGAGGCTGTGCATGGGGGCCAAGTCTCACACAGGCCTGTCCAGGTAATTGTACCAATGTTTGATGAGGTCACTCAACACTACAGCTGCCACCAGCAGTGAATGCACAAGTTCCTAGAGGGGTCAATACTGCCTAGGGCAGAGTGTTTTGGAAGTTGGCAGAGCAGCATGTGTTGTTATCCTAATGACTTGGGGGACCTAACTGGTGTTCAGAGTATAAGGGTGGAGATGCTGGATACCTCATGTAACTGGGGGTGCCTGATTCTGCCTCCTAATGAGCCTGCAAGTTTTTTGAACTACTCTCTACAGGTAGTTTGGAATTAGCCATTGCTGGAATATTCAGAACACAGAAATTCACAAATGATACAAATGAGAGCTTTCTTTAATTCGAGGCCCTGGCTTCCCAGCATGCCTTACTGTAGTACCAAGATGCTGTCTGAGTGGCCCATGTATTATCTGTGTCAGCAAGAGCCAGTTTGTTAGAATCCGAGACCACAGCTTACCTCTGTCAGCTGAGCTGTTTTGTTGGTGTTATCAACAATTACCTAAAAGAAACAACTAAAAAACAAAACAAAACAGATTGATTCTGCTCCCAGCTCAAGCCACCACAGTCCACAGTGAGCTGGCTCCATTGTTACTGGGTCATGGTGAGTCACGTACCATGGGGGAGGCGCACAGCAAAGCTGGTCTGTTTAGTTCATGGCAGCCAGGAAGCCTGGACAGAGAAGCTCAAGGGGTGAGTGTTCTCCTCTTCCCTGCCCTCCCGCACTCATTATTCATCTTCTTTCATCTTTCATCTTCTCTGGAAATGCCATCCCAGAACGCACCCAGAGGTGAGCCTGATTAACCCTGACACTGGCTCATTTTACAAATAAATGGAGACATCTTTGCACAGATCTAAATTCATCTGAATTTCCCAGAATGTAACAAAGGTATAGAACACATTTGGTTAGGTTCAGAACATTACCAAGCATGCTCACAGTTCTGGAAGACCACACCCCAGGGTCACAGGTGTCCTGTCGCCCACACACCAAGTCTGAGGTTATATTTCAGACCATGTATTTTCAAAAAATTCTCTTTTTAGTAAGTCATCTGACAGCTTCAATCTGTCTTGTAGTTTCAATATGCCAAAGCCTGTGTGAAAGGAAATAGATATTCTTTGATTGTGGATGGCTTCTCTTCCCTTTATTACAGCTACAGAACTCTGAGCTTTGGGTGCCATTTTGGTGTTTCTCCCTTCAGTTTTATGTATTGGTTACACTCACTATGAATTTCGTTTTAGGATGGCTCTAGAATGTCAGCAACAGCTCCAATGAGCTGGATCTGGGTCTGGAGAGTTGAACTAATGAGCGTTAGCCAAAAGTCCTTTCAACTGTTCTGAGCCTCCGCTGCCATCCTGGAAGTGTGTCAGCTGACCTGCCTACTGTCACACACCACAAGGGTCAGGGGATCCCTAGCTGGGTTGAGTTCTACGTGAGAAGGTGACTGGGCTGTTGGGCCTCTCAGAATAGAAACAGCGCTGAGTCTGATTCCTTCTCCTCCCCTGACAAACAATCAAAGAATAATGATGTTTGTTCTCCAAGCATAGTATTTCTCCACTGCATGTTCCTGGCAAAAATCAACTAAATGAGTATCCTCCTGAGAAGTGCTGTCGCATCACTGGCTTCCTGAGGGCCCAACCCTTGGCATGCAAACCATGGAGCCTCAATACAGGCGAGCAACGAACTTAAATTGGAGGAACAATAATTTAAGTATAACTAAACCTAAAGAAAAAAAATCTAAGAAAAATCTCATTGAACTCATAACTCATAGGTCCCCTTTGGTTAAATAAAACGTGCTAAATGACTGGTAATCTTTCCTCTAAGGGGAAAAAATGGAACTTAACTGTTGCAAATGCCTAGGAAGACCATTAAGTGAATGGTGCTAAGTGAATGGTGCTAAGTGGGTTTCCTTTTGATAGAAAAAAAATTAACATCGAGGGAGCAATTGGTTCTGAAGAACTAAACTCCTGGCTCCAGTGTTTACAAATGTTCCTTCCTTCCAATCCTGAAAATAGAATCCAGCACCCAAGTAGCTCTGCCCATCTTATCAGCCTCCTCTTCTGCGTATCTTTACTCATAAGAGTCCTGGAGGGAAAAAGAAAAAGATTGAGATCGTGAAAGCAGGGTTTTCCTCCCATGACCTGTTTAGCGTGTTTCATAATGACAACAAAGAAAGCCATTCACTTGCTTTGGAAATCTGGATATGTTCAACACTAATTGCCAAGAAAATGTGCCCTAGAGAGAGTCACTGCCCAAGAGCCATGTGTTCCCCCTTGGTGACAAAATAATCTTTGCACTGTCTTCTAATTTGCTAGCATCTGAAAAGAATCAAAAACTACCTTTGTCTCTTGATGATCAATAAAAACTGTGATTGTAGCACGCACACAGGAGTCAAATCGCTGTGCACGCTAACACACAAGCAGAGAAAAGGACTTCACCTTCATTGAAGAACACTGTATCAAATTTGAGCATAGATTTTCTACTTGTGAAATTAAAAAAAAATAATCCTTTCCACAACAACTGGAGCTGAGCACACAATAGCCCTGCCAACAGCTTTAGCCAAATCCAATAAAATAAAGGAAGATGTTTATGGCATTTTATCCCGTGTCCCAACAGAGCAGCCTGCTGCCACCCAGCATTCAAGTTCCTCCATTGTCCACCCTAATAGCTTAATAAGACAAATCCCCAGGAGGAAAATAGCTACCTGGAAATGGTGCCAGGAAAAAAAAAATGACTTGATAAAAGGTTGGTTGCAAATCCCACTACGAAGAGCAGGCACTACAATTAGGGTGTGCATTCAGGCAATGCCACTCGGAGGTTTTCTACAGCCTCAAAGAATGAGTTTCTTCATTGAAATGTTAGCGAGGCATGAATCCAAGAGGGAGCACAGACTAGAATCAGGTTTTGTGTGAGTGTGTGTGTGTGTGTGTGTGTGTGTGTGTGTGTTTGTCTCCTAGGAAGTGGAATGGTTATACCCTCTTTAAATTTGATGGGGCAGGGGCCTGGATAGATAGCTCACTGGATGAGAGTACTGGCTATGTTAGTAAAGAGCCAGGGTTCAGTTTCCAGCACCTATATCAGGTGACTCTGAATTGTTTGTATCTAGTTCTAGGGAATCCAGTGACCTCTTCTGGCCTCTGCAAGCACTTCCACACTAGTGTTGAACACACAGACAGGCACACGCACACACACACACACACACACACACACACAAATTAATTTAATTTAAAACAATTAAATAAGATGAGAGGTGCGTGGCATATTTTAGAGACTTGGAGAACAGCCCAGGGAAAGCAATGGGTTGAAAATCTACAGAGAATTAAAAAGCAAATGAGCCAGGTGGGGCCATACCACAGGAGACTCAGAAGGCAGCTGAATAAAAAACGTGACAGGAAACATTCACAATGGTATGACATCTGGAAGCAGCTGAGGTTATCCCGAACAGACACAAGTTAGCATGTAGAACATACCGCAAGAAGAATGTATTTTTATGCTTCTAGAGACTTAAACATCTAAGTAAAACTTCATTTTCCTTTTGGTACAAAGTTCTATTATCATGCACGTGCACATACGTGTGTGTGTGTGTGTGTGTGTGTGTGTGTGTGATTACCATCAAAATAAAAATCTATAATAGTTCCGTAACCCTAAGCCTCCCTGTGCTTTTCCTCCTTCACCCTGTGTAGTCCTGATCTGTGTCCCGTCATTTCTGTCTTGCAGTGGGAATGCGATATGAATGAGCTGTACAGTGTGAGCTGTACACAATTGACTTCTTTCGCTCAGTGTGAGATCTTTGGGACTCACCTACATTGCTGTGTGCATTAATAGCTTATCAATTTGCATTGCCGAGTCCACACTATGCAAGAATCACTGTGTGTCCATCTGCCAGGGGACATCGCATTTTCTGTGTTTGATTTCTAGGAACAGAACTTTTGTAAACACACCTACTGGGTCTTTGTACAAACATAGCTTCTGATTCTCTGGGTGTTACGAAATCAGTGTGAGTGTAGGCCTGACTTGACATACCGCTGCCAAATGTCTTCTGACCAGCGATTCTGTTCTGCATCCCTGCTAGCAAGACAAGCAGAATGTGTGTGTGTGTGTGTGTGTGTGTGTGTGTGTTCCAGTTACTCACCAGCACCTGGGAGTGTCAACATTTTCTGTGTTAGTCATTTGAGTGTTTGCATCTCACTATGTACAGCTGTAGTCTGCATTTCTTCCAAGGACCCTTTGTGTCCTGTCTATGATCTCTAACTCTTCTTAGCAAAGCGTCTGCACTATATCCATTTAAAAACATTACACCATCGCTCTTCTTAAAACCAAAAGATTATTTATTTTATGCACATGGGTGTTTGAATATTTTACACACATTAATGTACATGAATGTGTTTGTTCCACATGTGTGTCTGGTGGCCACAGAGGTCAGAAAAGGGGGTAGGACCTCCTGGATCTGGAGTTACAGATGCTTGTGAGCCACCACATGGGTTCTGGGAACCAAATCCTGGTCTTTAGTAAAAGCAGCCAGTGCTCTTAAGCACTGAGCTGTTTCTAAAGGCCCCTGCCCATTTTGACAGTTGTTTGTTGATTCCAGCCATATCTTTTAGTGTGTCCTGATTTACAATATTTTTTCCCAGTTTATAGTTACCTTTTAATCCTGTTAATAGTCTTCTGCAGAAAAGTTTTGGTTTTGGTTGACTTCAATATTTTTTTCTTTCATAGTTCTTCATTTTGGTGTCCTGCGGAAACACTTTTTCTATGCTCGGGTTCCAGATATTTCTTGTATTTTTTTCTAGAACTTCTGTGACTTCTTGTTTACATCTAGATGTACAATGCATTTTAATTTTGAACATAAAGTGTGATATTTATCTGTGTTTATATAAATATACAACCATTTCCAAACAATTTGCTGGAAATGTTATCCATTCTCTACTCAAGGAAATTACCATAGCTACATACATCTGTCTACTTCTGAACTCCACAGTCTGTCTGTGTCTACCCTTCCACCAATACCGTACTGTTTTGATCGATATTATTACTTTAATCTTAAACATTTAAGTAATGAAATCTTCCTCGTTTTGTTTCCATTGTTGGGTTTTTAGGACAAGGCCCCCCCATTAAGCAGACCAGTCTGGCTTCAAACCCACAAACCTGCCAGGACTGCATGTTTGTGATCCCCTTCCCATTTTATCTTTTAGAACTGTTCTACATTCTCTGGTTTCTTTTCTTCCTCTGTAGATTTCAAAATCACTTGTCTATATCTGTTTTTAAAGAAAGTTTAGATTTTGTTGAGTGTTAATGATTCATGTATGAATCCATTTGAGAACTATTCTATTGAGTCTTCCAGTCTCTGGAACCCGGTGTGTCCTTGATTCTTTTCAATATATGGGGGGGGGGGAGCGCTGTACTGGGTAGGGGGAGAGGGGATAAAGCAAGAAAGAGTCCTGTGCTGGCCAGTCTTTGTGTCCTCCTGCTCCTAACCAAACTGCAGCCACTAAATTCAACCATTTCCCCCTGAACTGTTGCTGTAGGCAAATGGTGTATGGCTCACCCACCCCAAGGTGCTCTGCTGAGATCTGCCATTATTGGCTTCTCACCCCTCTCCTTATGTGTGATTCCTGCTCAGACACAAGAATTCTCTGCAACCTTTAACAAAGACCCTGATGGGACTACAGCTACAGTTCTTGTAGATTCTTTATGGTTGCCAGAAAAAGAACAGGACAGTGCTGGGTGTCTGGGTACATTTGGGTAAAAAAAGCCCTGACATAGAATGGAGGTTGTAGGTAAATATAAAATGCACATTGTAGAAGGAGGGGTGACAACAAAGGCTAGGGATGAGCAACTGATCTGAGTTCACTTTTGTTCCTGGAGTTTTTAACAGGTCACGTAGACAGCTCATGCAGTATCTGGGGAAAGCCTGGGATACAGTGCAAGTTATAAGCAACATTTAGACCTGGATGCCCTCCCTCCTGGAAACCCCTGTGAAGAACCCTCAGTGACTATAGTCGAGCACCATGTTCGCCTCTGAGTACTTCTGCAATCCAATGGCTTCCCGTTAAATACTGGCAGAATAATCTTTTTATTTAAAATGGTTATACTAAGATAATATGATTTATAGGTTTACTGTTCATATGACAGAGTCAATTTTCAAAAAATTTGCATAAAATGCTTGTTAATGAGAATATAGTTCAAAGCCCCTTTAAATCATACTTCACTCACCAACAAGATTCAGCTTCTGTATCCATCCTGGGGGCTCTGCACGCCAATGTCAAGTGGTCTTGCACAGACTGCACATTTCGCAGTAAGCAGAAATGCTTAGTCCTGCAATGCTTAAAGGTAGTTGCTCATCTTGTTGTGAATTCAGACAGCAGGAGTGTGGTTTATATATTTCATTGCCAATTGACACCTCCCTTGTTCAAGCAGTCTGCTTCTGAAACATATTGAAAACCTACCAACCACCGAGACTCCTGGGATAAAGAAGTTGATTCTAAAGAGAAAGACAAATCTATCTCTACTGAAGTAACTTGAAAACCTGTCAGCAGTAGGCAACAAGATCAACAAAACTGACAAAGATTTTTATTAGACTAAGGGAAAAAAGAAAAAGTACTAAAATTAATGAAAGAAGGAAGGACAGCCAGAATCAGGCTTACAAAATGAAAAGATTTATATATAGGATTTTTATGAAGAACTGCATACCAGAGTTTGACTAACTTAAATGAATTGTACATATAACTAAATATCTATCTATATATTCATTTATTAATTATATAAATTTATATTTAGTACATTTTTTATAAATATGTAAATATATTTAATATTTAATATATTAAATATATTTAATATTATATTTACACACACACACACACACACACACACACACACACACACACATACACACACACTGGGTAGGAAGGAGGACTGGGCTTTCTGCAGAGGACTTAGGCTTGAGTCCAAGCATCCACACAGGGGCTCACAACTTCCTACAGCTCCAGTGTCAGGGGATCTGATGCCCTCTTCTGGCCTCTGAGAGTTCCTGCATACATGTGATACATAGAAACTCACATAGGGAAACACACATACAAATAAAGACATCCTTTTAAAGAAAGACATAAACTATCAAAATGGCACAGGAAGCAAAAGAAAACATAAGCAGAGTTACATGAAGTGAAAAGGTTAAATGAGTAATTTTAAAACTCTTGCAAACCTCCCACACACACCAAAAAAAAAAAAAAAGTCCAGATGACATCACTGGTGGGCTCTACCAAATACATAGTAGAATGAATGAATTCCAGTTTTTCATAAACTTTCCAAAACAGAATAGAACAAATGATTCGGATTTATTCTAATGAATCCAGTATTACTCTGACAGAAGAAAACATAGAAACTGCAAGAAAATTGTGGATGTTGCATACCCACTCAAAAAAGAAACAAAAATTAACAAACCCACAAGGTTAGTGTAGCATTGAGAAACTTATCAATGTCATATCACTGAGAATTAAAGACAAAATCTAATGACTCTAGATTTTAAAAGGTGTTTGATAAAATATAACAACCACTCATAATGAAAATGCTCAAGAAACTAGGAATAATGAGCCTGTCCTCTATCTGATAAGTGTGTCTGCATAAACCCAGAGCTAGGGTCAGTGAGAAAGACTGGGTGTGTCTGCTCCTATGCTTTCCACTCAGCAGTGTATGAGGGTTTAGTGAAGTTATAAACAAATAGCATGTAGATATGGAAAGGAAGAAGCTCTAGATGCACAATTCATATACAGATTCACAAAAGTGATATTAGAACTAATAAATCCAGAAATGCCTGCAGGACTTGGGGTTATAGAGACATTAATTGTATCAGGAGGGAGGAGGGAGAGAGAGAGAGAGAGAGAGAGAGAGAGAGAGAGAGAGAGAGAGAGGCCAAATATGGTGGGATAGGATGGGGATGATGGGTTTTAATCTTAGCACTCAAAGCAGAGACAGGCATCAGATCTTTGAGTTCAAGACCAGCCAAGGCTACATAGTGAGACACCCTCCTCCTTTTAAAAAAAAAAAAGCAGCAACAAATGTAATAAAGAGACATATAAGACTTAAAGACTTATGCATTAAAACCTACAAAACACTATTGGAAAGCTTAAAGATGTAAATAAGTAGACAGGCATCCCATGTTCATGGACTGAAGGGTCTAATAGTGCTTCTGTGCTATTATTCCCTAAAGGGTCAGTGCAATTGTGCCTCCCAATTTCAAGTTATTGCAAAACTAAAGTCTTAAAACATTGGAGTGCTAGTATAAAGACCCACAGATTGCTCAGAATTCAGAGTACAAAAAGAAATCCTTAACTTGATGATCAAATGATGCATGGCAGAGGTGCCAAGACAATTCAGTGTAAGAATAGTCTGTTCAGCAAATGATACCAGAGAAACTGGACATCTGCAGAGTTCTGGCCTCAGCTTGAGAGAGGGTCCTGAGGAGGGGTGTTTGGAGCCACAGAAGAATGACTCAGAGTCAGTGATAGATGCAAGCTGACAGCGCTGTGATCTGCTTGAGAGACAGCTCTCTCATGCAGATCAAAGCTCAGTCTTTTATTTGCATAAATTACTTCTTTAGAAATTGCATATCAGTTTAATCCCTTACCCCAGGTTCCCTTTTGACTAATCCATGAATCAGCATTTTATGACCCTTGACTCTTAGAAACAGAAACTGAAATACTCAGCATTTTCAAGGCAAATGAACCAGACAGCAAATACTTTTTTTTAACATAGCAATTCCTATGTGGTTCTCTGGGCACAGAGCTTGTGGTTGCCAAGTCTAGACACAGAGGCTATTTTTATGTGAGAAAGTTAGCTTTAAGTATAATACTTTACACACACACACACACACACACACACACACACACACACATATGTTTGCAATTTAGCGAGCTCTTGTTTGTGATGATGCAAGCAGGATTGAAGTTCATTTTTATAGTTCTTAGCTACCATATATTCTTTTAATCTTTGGATCATTTGATTTTTATCTCAGCAACTCCAAGACTTATCATTGGAAAGTATTAAGTGATCTGAGAAAATAGGAATATCATTAAGCCATAATCTTTTCTCTTTTTTTTTTCTTTTTTTCTTTTTTGGTTTTTCGAGACAGGGTTTCTCTGTGTAGCCCTGGCTGCCCTGGAACTCACTCTGTAGACCAGGCTGGCCTCGAACTCAGAAATCCGCCTGCCTCTGCCTCAGAAATCCGCCTGCCTCTGCCTCCCGAGTACTGGGATTACAGGCGTGCGCCACCACTGCCCGGCATAATCTTTTTTCTTGATTCCAGACTTTTATCCTTCCTCAACCTCTATTTGGATGGCACATATAACTACTTCCTTTAGGGAGTAAACTATCCAGATCAAATTAAGTTGTTGATGGCTTCTGTTGAGGAGGCCACCATTTCCCCACTAAATGTATATATCTGTCTGAGACTTATTTTTAAACTGTTCCTGTCTCTTTCACAATCCAGGTTTTCCTCTCTCTTGCCCAAATCATCTCTCTTTCCTTAATATCTTTCTGACCCAGCTGGCTTATTAGTGCAGCTGCTTCTGTTCTTTCAGGTCTGTGAAGACCCTCATATTTCATCCTTATATTTTGCTTAGTTGCGAAATCCTGTAAAGAACAGTTTTCACACTGATTTGTGTATTTTTGAACTCATGTTTTCAGAGTTCTTTCCCACAGCCTTAAGGGCATCCCTGAAGATCACAGCATCATCATTTTGCTGAGGAACACCAGACACATTCTTGCTTCCTGGAATCATGCTCTTTCTGATTATTATGGAGTCCTTAACCTTGGTAGGGAGAACATTCTCCAAAGGAGGAACTTGAAGTAAACTATGTACTTTATTATGCAAACAAGCTTTATGCCTACAGCAATCATCAGCACTCAAGGAGACCCACATCCTCTTGTCTCTGCTCAAGGGGTGGGAACTGTATCACATCATCACTTCTGTGGCCATGCTGAACCCGGCAGGCACCTACACAAAAAAACAATACATGTGGACCTTTCCTTCACATTATATATAAAAATTAAGTGAAAATGAAGCACCCATCTTGACCTTTGGCCTATACACACCTTTATGCCCAGCAAATATGCAAACACACACAGCAGTACCCAAAACATGAGCATCATTGATGGTCACAGCAGCTCAAAAATAAAACTAAATATCTATATGGATAAACAAAATATAGTGTATCCATACAATGCAGTGAAGAAATGATACATGCTACAACCCAGAAAACCTAGGGATCATCTTGAGTTAAAGAAATGACAAAAATATCATATACTTAAAGATTCTATTTATATGAAATATTCAGAATGGACAAATCTACAAGGTATAAAAAGGAGGCTGGGAAGTGGATGGTAATCTACAGGGGTTCTTTGTGGGATGATGAACCTGTCCTAAAGTTGGACTATGTTGTTGCTGAGATGTAGCTCAGTTGGTAGAGTGCTTGCCCAGTAAACACAAAGCCCTGGGTTTTAATGCCTGTACTGGATGTAACCAGCTATGGTGCATAGCCTATACTTCTAGCAACTGGGAAGGTAGATACCCAGGGAGTAGGAGTTCAAGGTCATTATAATGAGTATATATATATATATATATATATATATATGTTTATATATATACTATTATATGATTTAATATAAAAATACATCTTATATTTACATATAAGATATAACATAAATTTATGTAAATATATAAAATGTACATGAATATATAACCATAAATTTTAATTAGATCCAATAAATTATAATATTTATATTAATAATGATGACATACTATAGTAAATTATAATGTTAAAATATTATATATAGTTGTAATGATATTATTATAATAGAACATAAAATATGTAATCTAATAATAATAAGCAATAATAATTTAAATTCTCTATGAGGTAGAAAATGTTCCAGAAAAGCTCCCTCTTTGAGTCTTTTCCATGAAATCTTTAACTTGTCTTTCATTTTAGATAAGGTAAAAATATATGAAGGCTGTAGTTCAAATTTATGCTATCACTGAGAAGGTTCAGAGTCTCCACTATTTCCTTGTGTAGCTACTTGTGCTGCTTCATCTCCTTAGCTGCAGCGCCCTCTGCTGCTTGATGCTGATAGAGATCTTTTTTTTTCAAAACCCTCTTCTGTCTCTGGAGAGCTACCTTCAGAAAACGAGGTACAGAAAAGGTAATTAAATTAAAAGCACCATGTTAATTTAGGAAAACATGCACAACTCACATGTCTCGAAAAATATCTGTCCAAGAAAGAATTGATCTTAAACACACAACTTCATAGCATCCTTTGCAGGATTAGAACTCAGGAGTCATGAGACAAGGCTGCTGTATACATGCCTGACTGAGGGGCCTGGTGTATAGTACAACCATGTATTCAAGTCTGACTTTAACATACCAGAGGCCAGTCTAGAGAGGTAGCACTAGTGCCCAGCACATAGTGGGCCCAGCACATAGTGGGCCATCAATGATGCTACACGCTGTGTCCTGAGCTCTAATCCTGCGCTATTGTGCAAAGTCCACAGGCAGCAGCTGCCTACCATAGGCAGTGCAGTGGGGCTGGTGGGAGAGACACCACTGATGCACTATTTCCTGCCCTCAATAAACTCACCCAGACAGGGGAAAGTTAACAATGAATTAAAGTCTATGTTAAAATCTCCTCAGAGTAGGGAGACAGGCAAAGGAAAAAAGTTAATTATACCAGAAGTGGAGCTTAAAACTGGGCTTAAACGGATGGATCGTGGGATGGGGAGGAAGTCTGAATGAAGAGCCAGAGAACACAGCACTTCTTAAATGTGGTCAAGGGAAAGGGCCCCAGCTCATGGCTGTGGATATCAGACACTGGACAAGGGCAGGGGTGGTTATTCTCTTTCCATATTGCTCTTAAGCTTCGCTTCAGTCAGTGTGACACGTGCACTTACCCATTCAAACGCTGGCTGCAACAGCTTCATAGCCTATGCATTGGAGCTTGAGTCTGAGCCGAAGGCAGAGCAGGGTGCCGAGGCCATGAAGGAGTCTTCTGGGGGAGTCAGTGTTTAGAACTCCAGCGTCCATTGTAAATTATTCATTTACTTAGAGCTGGGTCCCAGAGTCTGGCAGGTGTCAGAGCATGTGCCATCCAAGACTCCACCACAGTTGTGTGGCCTTGGCTGAGTACAGTGGCAATGCCTGTCTTTCCTTCCACAAAGCTTTTCATCCCCAGTTTGAACACTTTCTGCCAGCAATCATATTTAACCTCTTTCCTGACTAAGGTGCCAAGAGGCCATTGCCAAGCTGGAGACCTAAGAGACCTAGAGCACAGAGCCACCCTGACAAAGAATGGAAAAGAACATGGCAATCTAACCAAATGGTTAGATGTTGACATGAACCCACAGCCTAAAATCTAGAGTAAGTCAATGGTAAGGGTGCAGTCATTCAAGGGAAGAGCCTGGGGTCAGGGGTAAGTGCAGACTCACACTGCTAACCAGAGAAAGGGGCAAACTCTGATCCCTGCTGCCCACATCTGTCAGGAGCATAGTAAGACAGTCCTAAGCCACTCACTGGGCTGGAGGAGATCACTCCAGCTCCGAATGCTTTTATTGTGACATTAACTGTGCCATCGTTAATTTCTAATTGTGCTCACAAGTCACTGAAGCCTGCAAGTGCATTAGCACTTGTGGACCACAGTGGTGTCAGCATTACAAACCAACACCCAGGCCTTTCAGACCCAGCAGACTAAGGGTCCACCTCTGGGATGAACTCAAGGGTTGAAGGCACAGGGACAATACTATGCCGGGATAAATCCCCATGGAAGGGAAATATGGAAAGGCGTCACTACAATAGAAGTCTTTATTTTTCAAAGTAATCATTGCTCAGCCATCTTTTGAAGAGTAAAGATGTTGCCCACCCCTGAAACTCCAAATGCATTTAATATGTATCCCCGAACATGTGCAAGGATTGTACTAAATTGCTTCACAAACGCAAATTATTGCAATCAGCATCTTGTTTTCTAGTTCTAAATTCAAAGACAAACTATTAACACAAGACTGCTACTCTTGCTATTATCACACGTCCTTCCTGACAAAACAATATCTCCAGATGGACTGACAAAATTAGTCCAGTGACTCCTAAGAAACGCCACCAAGATTGACATCCCAGAAACTCAGAGAAATGAAGATGATGCTTAAACAGAGAACACACATACCCAAACACACCTTTTCTAGGGAAATGGAGTGGCTTTGTTTACAGTATAGCTCAGCGAGGCCATTCTGAGAAACAGTAGGACAGCTGGGTTGCTAGCCTGTCAGCATACTGATTAGTCCTCAAAGTCAAATAGAACACACTTAGGATTTGTGTGTGATGGCGGGTAGGAGGTGTGTGTGTGTGTGTGTGTGTGTGTGTGTATACCAGGCCTGACTGCAGAATCTTGCAGAATATTTAAACCCAGACAAGGCATGAGTAATGAGGAATTTGGTAAGGAGCAGTCAGCTCTGTGATGGCAGAACTTCTTTCTGCTGCTCTATCTATCCTGTCAGAATAAAGGTGACTGATATTTAGAGATGCATGAGTATCCAGCCGCACACAGCTGGAGCAGATCGGACTGTAAGCTGCCAACAGACTCAACTATGAAGCTGTGGTTCCACGGCTCAGCCATGGCTGCTTTATTTGAAACTGGATTACTCAAGGTGTGGCAGAGGGGCATACACACTCAAAACAGATGTAGTGTCCAACCCAGAAATGAATCAGACTGTGACAAAATTCAAGTGTTCCAGCATTCCTCTCAGTAGGTAGGTAGAGATCTCAGAAAGTCCTTTCCAGAAGAGAACACACCCCCTTTCACCTAACAGCATTCTGAAATGCACACTCTTGGAAAAGACAAATGTCACTCATCTCTAGCCAGTCTTAAAAATCCTTACTAACAATAAGCAGTGAGGCCGTCCGCTGACGAACTGGTGGGCAGTTCCACACACCTTAGCTATGGTCACAACTGGAAGCCAAGAGGACTCTGAGCATATGTGGCCCGAGGGACAGGTGCATTAGAGAACTCTTCCTGAGGACTTACCAACTCTACCAAGGTGTGGTTCTGGAAAATTGCCAAACAAGGCGAAGCACACAGTGCTTTGTGGTTCTGCCCATTACCCGGGGATGAGATTCAACTGGCTTCTCTTTTCCACTTGGTTCAGCACTGTTTTACTCTGCACACAGAAAGCATTCCTTATAGGGATGCTGTGACCAGCATCCAGGTAGTACCTATTACATAAAAGGTGTGGGCTATGCACCCAGAAAAGCTCTGGGTGTCAGACTCCCTCAGTAGCCTCAGCTGACCTCTGACCTCTCCATAGTACTAGGGCCAAGTAAGGCCATTGTCATCTCTGTGTATGTAAGAAATCCATGGCATGCTAACAGCAAACATTCAAAGTAGCACCAAGCATTATTTGAAGAAGAAATTTGTGATGTTCAGGTGAACAGAGAAAATTGTTTGTTTCTCGTGGTGTGCTTCTTAACTTTTTCTGATTTATTATATTGTACCAAATGTAAAACAAGAAGACTGGGCCCTTTCCTACTGAGTTTTGAGATGCACCTAAAGGATGCTTCTACCAGTGGCTTAGTACCCCTCGGATACAAAAATGCCGGCATTTTCTTCCTGCGTTCCTCTTCCACTCTGCTCTGCATTTCTTTTCCTTCCCTAAGCTTGTGGCATTGCAAGAGAGTAAAAGTCAAATACACTTCCCTTCCACCTCCCTAGATTCAACTTGATCTGTGACTGGCATTCACACAGGAGCAGCCCTCCCTCGGTGGAGAGCCCCTGAGAAGCTCCAGCAGAGGGCGCTCTGGAAACCTCCTATCATAGTGCTAGCTCATTCTGACCTTTTCCAGCCAGCCCTCAATGGGAAGCCATTGAAATCAATCAGAAAACCCTCATGATGGATAATGGTTGCCCTCACAATCATGAATATCTCCTAAAATGTTCTTCCATTCTCTTCATCTGTAAATGGTTGCCTTTCTTCCTCAGATTTTTGGAGGATACTCTCCACGTCTGCACCTGCAGGAATCAACCCTTCTGGCTCTCCACTCAGTCTCTAGTACCTGTACTGAGTAGGGCGTTTTCTGTTTCTGTTTTCCTGTAACATTGTGCTGTGCATTGTGCACTGGCCAGCAAAATCTGCTGTACCCTTGGATAAGGCTGCCTTTCTGAGCCTCCACAGACACAAGCTTCAGCTGTGTCTGAACCAGTAGAAGGTGCCACCTGGCCAGTTGCCTAGATCCAGATTCTGCAGGCTGGGCCCATGCCATCCGACCTGATGTCAGGAATGGACCAGTCCTCGGGGAGTTAAGGAAGTGATAAGGACAACCAGGGCATCCAGTTACACGTGGCCATCTGACTGGTAGTAACAGGAACCTGACTACCTTTTAGAAATGTTTATAATTGCCTAAGTTAGGCAGTGAAGTTCCTGTCTGGAATTTGGTAGGAAAGGGAATATATGTGATATGAACGTGTGTGTGTGTGTGTGTGTGTGTGTGTGTGTGAGAGAGAGAGAGAGAGAGAGAGAGAGAGAGAGAGAGAGACTACAAAGTGCAGAGACTGTTTAATCTGATTGGGCCTTAGCCAATGGTTCCTGGTGACTTCATAGAGCTACATGTTGGCTTGGGGCTCAAGGAGCTAGCTTCCTCACAGCAAAAGCTGTTTGGAGCTTCCCTAAAACTGGCTACTGCTGAGGAGTCTGAATCCCTGCAGAGGGGAGAAGCTAGGCAGGCAGCTTGATTGTGTCCTGGAACTGTTGAAGGGGTCCTTGTCTGTGTTCTGACTCAAACACAGCTGGAGGTACACCATAGGAAGACCTGTTCAAAACACACTGACTGCCCTTGACTGCAGAGTCAAACATCGCAAGAAAGGAAACTCAGGAGGCTACAGTGTTGGGGGCTGTCTACAGGGAAGCAGAAAGTTCCATGACTTAGAACGGCTGACAAATGGTCTCCAGAGAGGACTCTGGATGTGCTCAAGATAAAGGCACTGGGTGGTCACTGTGGAACTGGCCCACCCCAAACAGTTTCTGTATATAGAATCTTGGCTTCAGGTTGCATTAATTGAGCCCCTTTAGATACAGTGACTGTAAAATCCTCCTGGCAGAGACTCCACTGATCCTCCAGGGAGATCCAGGTGAGCCATCGTGGCTGCTGTCCTCCCTACACCACTGTGCCTAAAGCAAAGGCCTCTTATCAGAAAGTTCACAACCATTGGTATCTCCCATAAGGCCTGAGGAACCTGAACCTACAGGGAGGTAGCTTTGTGTTGTCCAGAGACAGCAGCCTGCCCTCCAGATGCCATTCCTTAAGACCAGGAGCCCCCAAAATGCAGCACAAGATGCAAGCATCCATGAAAGACGGTCTAATTTTCATTACCAGTCTTTCTCCAACACCAGCCTGCTCGACTGGAAGCAGTGTATGCCCATCTTTCTCAGAAAAACCTCAGGCAATGACAGCCAGACTCATCTCCCCACCCGAGGACAACTGCTCTGGCTCCTCCCAACTATCTTAAACACAAAAGAGCAGTGACAGATAATGACGGAGACCCCAAATGGTTGATGGGCCATGCCCTAGGAGAACAATTAAACACAGAGGCATGGGCAGCTCTCCCAGAAGATGATCCACAATTGGATTCAAACTTTGATGATAGTGGAACCAACTGGAGCGCTATTTACAGGCTCTCCTAGGACTGAGGCAATGATGGGGTAAGAAACCTACCAATGTGTCAAAACTTACTGATGTCTGCCAAAGGCCAGGAGAGAGCCCATCTGACGTCTATGAGGCTGTATGAGGCTCTCTTCTTGCATACACCATTTTTCTCAAATTACACCCAGGAGGAAGAAAGTTGGATTAAAAGGGATAGGGTACTAAGAGCTCAGAAAGTGACATTTTCCTGACAGACACCCCTTCGTCCAAGGCTACTTGGACTGTACCCTGGTTCATCAACTGCATGAGAACACACATATGGGAATGATATAGCATTAATAAACCAGTCTTACTCTGTCACCAGAATCCCCACACTCTAGAAATATAACCCAGAGATGCTCATAACAATGCTGAAAATGGCACTTACCACTACCAGGAAACCAGAGAACAGGGCCAAGCTCATTTGAGATCTACAGATGGATTTTACCATAGGAAGCCAGGGAAGTAACAAGTGTTTGGCTGACTAAACCCCTGCATCGCTTGGGTCAGAAAATGGACCAGACTTTATGGCTGAGATTATCCAAGCCTTGGCATCGAGTGCCTTTACTGGCTGAATTGGTCCCAGATGCCAGTCTTTTATTTGGTGGGAAAAGGTAACAGGGGACCCCGTGTTCAAATGTCTGCACTTGTTTTCACACCCAGAAGATTTCACAGCGGAAACTAGCACACTATAAATTAAAATAACAGGAAATGAAGTTTTACATAAAGCAACATTTATATGCTTTCATTGTTCAATAAAATAATACATTGGCTAACTTTTATTGGTACATATTTTTAATATGGTTACAGAGGGAGCACTCCAAAGGAAACTGCACCACATTCATCGAAAAGCTGCTGCAATGCAGGATATTTTGGTGATCCTGCTGATGTAAACATCTCCTACAGGAAATAGGTGGACTTCTCCCAAGAACACACCTGATTACCTGTTTTCTGGCTTAAAACTTTAGGCAAAGCCAGGATGAGAGATAACCAATAACCAAAAAAAATATATAGTTACCTCTCAGAGAACTTCATAGTTAAAGGAGTCTACTTATTGAAAATTGTAAGTCATTTTACACATAAGGACACAAAAACCCAGAGACTTTATTCAACTGGTAACAAAATACCAAGCTGACACAGGATCTGTTTACAGGCTGTTGTACTTATGGGATTGTTCAGAAGATAGTGCAGGCTACAGAAAGTCTCAAAACCACATAAATAAAAGACAGATCATGAAAATTTCAGGCACCATATAATTTTAATTATTAAGTGGCTTATGTGGGTCACTGCTAGACCCTGACCAGACAGGGAAGAACTCCTTACTCCTACCAGGGCTACCTGCTTGCCTGGGTTGGCCTTGGCAAGCTTCCCTCCATCAACTGTCCTCTGTCCTCTCCATGAACTTCAGGACTTCCCATGAAACAGCAACAGACAACTATGTGCAGTGTGCATCACAAACCAAGCACATGCTCATGCACAATCAGTATTCACTATTCAGCCTCCACAATGATCCCACCTTTGCACACGAGGAAGCTGAGCTCTAGAGGCTTCTAAGTGGCATCTCAGGAGATCTGAACCCCTCATTTGTGCATTTTGCTGCTTATAAATATAGAACATTGCAAGCCTTTCTTCTATGACAAACAGGTATGGAAGTGTAAGCCAAATAAACCCTTTTCTCCCCAACTTGCCCTTTTGATCATGGTGTTTCATCGCAGCAATAGAAACTCTAAGATAATATTATTCTCTTTATTAAAATAATGAAATCATTCTGGTCACTCACTGCCTATCCTAGTCAGTCCTGGGATAACCACACATTCTCAGAAGAGCCAAAACAGTCTACCTTCCATTCTCTAACATTGATTCTGCTAAACACATTGAGCTTACTCTTGCCTACTGCCAGTCTGTCTGCCAGGAATGCCACAGACAGAGCTGGGTCCTTTTTGTGTTCATATCTTAGCTCAAGTGTTAAGCACGGATTTAAAATGGCCCTATCCCCTCTTAGCTCCTACCACTCAGTTTTAGTTGCTTCTATAGTGCACATATTTCTAGTGTGCATAACCCCCGACAGTTCCTGGCTTACCTATATCACAGGAAAGTTACACATTGTTGTGTTAGATTAAAACTTCCCAACTTGCAGAGACACTTAAGACAAGGGATGTTAAAGGGAGGGGAAACAACAGGGTGTTCTTAGGGAATGGGGAATTCCTGTCGGGAAGCTACTTAAGTTCAGGAAGTAAACAACTCAACAGCTTACAGGAAGTTCCTAAAACAGACCAGATAAACGAGGCCACTCACATGCCACCTACTTCATAAAGTGCTTCCCTCAAGGTTGGGCATATACTCATCTACAATGCTGGGATCCAGACCTCTGTGATCTACTCAGTGAGACAAGTAGCAAATGCCTATGGGTTGCTAACATTGTATGGGTTACTGTGGTTCAAAGGCTGCAAGACTGAGCCCTCTTTCCAGAAACCTCTTTTTCTTTATCAGATGTGACTCTGAATGTCGAGTTGAACATTCCAGGAGCCATAGGCCAGATGCCAGGCCATCACACTGCATTTCCTGGGATTTTCTCTAAGAAGCATGTCATGGTTTGAGTGTAAACAGCCCCCAAAGATTCATAGGAAGTGGCACTGTTGGAGGTGTGGCCTTGAGGGAATAAGTGTGACCTTGTGAGAGGAAGTGTGTCACTGGTGGTGGGATTTGAGGTTTCAAAAACTCAAGTCATATCCAGTGTCCCTCTCTCTTCCTGTTGCCTGCTGATCCAGATATAGAACCCTCAGCCACTTCTCCAAAACCATGTTTGCCTATGTGCTGCCATGCTTCCTGCTATGGCAATAATGGACTAAAACTCTGAAACTGTAAGCCAGCCCCAATTAAATGTTTTCCTTTATACGAATTGCTGTGGTCCAGCCCAACATTAGACAGAGGCCAAGGACACTTATGGAAGAGTTGGGGAAAGAATTGATGGACCCGAAGGGGATGACAACCCCATTGGAAGACCAACAGAGTCAACTAACCTGGACCCCTGGGAGCTCTCAGAGACTGAGCCACCTACCAAAGAACGTACATGGGTTGGAATGAGGCCCCCAACCTGTATGTAGCAGACATGCAGTTCAGTCTCCAAGTCTACCTTGTCTGGCCTTAGTGGAAGAGGATGTGCCTATCTGACAGACTTGATGCACTAGGGTGGGGGACACCCAGGGGCAGGGCCCACCCTCTTAGAGGACAAGGGGAGGAGAGATGGGAGAGGGGCTCTGTGAGAGGGGGGAGTTAGGAGGGAGGCAGCATTTGGGATAAGATGAAAACTAGTTAATTAATTAGTTTTTTAAAAAGATTGGCTGTGGTCATGATGTCTCTTCACAGCAATAAAAGCCCTACCTAAGACAACCATCTTATGCTCCTATCTAGCACCAGACACCATAGAAAGCACTGATGAACTAGAACTAGAACATACTCAAAAATCTGTGTTCAAGGGCAGAGCCCTTCCATGTACCTCAACAAGTCCTTAAAACTCTGGCTAGCAGTCTAACTCATTGTGTGTGTGTGTGTGTGTGTGTGTGTGTGTGTGTGTGTGTGCATGTGTGAGAGAGAAAATTCTGAGAGTAAAATGATTGCTAGTAGGAACCACTCTGGGAACAAGAAGCAGGAATCAAACTTTCCTAAGCAAGTCAGCAGCAGGACCATTCCAACAAAGCTCTGGGTATGCACGCTGTCACCCCAGGAATAGGACAAGTGTGGTGAAAAGTTTGGTCTCTTTAAATGTATGTGAATGTTTTAGTTTTAAACCCAGGTGTGGGACATGGGGCTGCTTCAGTTTGCCCACAGCCGTCAAGTATGATTGTCTCATGCACTAGCGGGGGCGTGATCTTTGCCAGCTGCAGATAGTTCATTCTGGGTACTTTGGAGAGGGTGTAAATGCCAGAGTCATGAGAGGAGTGGAGGTATGGAGAAGAAGAAGAAGAAGAGGAGGAGGAGCAGGAGGAGGAGGAATAAGAAATGAAGAAGGAAGAAGAGGAGGAGGAGAAGGAGGAGGAGGAGAAGGAAGAGGAGGAGAAGGAGGCGGAGGCAGAGGCTTCTGCTCCCCTGCTGCTCCTGGTTGCCCTTGTTACAATTAGAAGAGAAGAAATTGGAGAGACCCTGACAATGAAAACTGGACTGGCCCCAAGGAACACAACGTCTCTAACCAGCAGGCAGAAGTCTAAAGAGCTCTACATGCCCTTTCCCCTCTAACCATCTTTCTTTCCCACCTAGTGTTAAAGGGTGGAAGGAAGAGGTAGAGATATAAGAACCCAATAAAAGCCAACCAAATAAGCTAACAAACCAGACGCCGCCTACATGTCTGTCCCAGAGTTGTCAGAGAAATCAAGGTAACCATTGCATAATTTAATGCTTTCTAATCAAAACTGCAACAATGCATACAAGACATTGTAGCAGGAGGTATAAGCTTCTAAAAGTAAACAGGTATATATGAAAAACAGTCTTACCAACAACAATTGAGCTTTTTGGACCACAGCATCACTAAACCATGAAGACAAGTGCTTGCCTATGTTTCCAATGCCCAACACCTAGCATACTGCCAAACGATAAATGATTGCAAAAGAATTAATTTCTGAACTTTAGTCATTGTAAAATGTTCCCACCCAGTGACAAACCGTGTAGCTTGCTCAGTGGGTCAGTCTTCACATAAGCTGAGGACAGAATGACCCCTCCAGAACAATATTTCTCTTGCCTGAACAATTTTTACTGCTTTACAATTCCTATTCTTTGTGACATTTCTGAAGTAACCCACATTGCTCATTCTGTGACCTTTAAGGAAAAAATGTGAACTTGAACACAATCAAATGCCATTCAATTCAGACCCCAATATCCCCAGGCGGCAACACTTATGGCCCCAGAAGCATCTTCCCCATAACATGTCCACCTTATATCTATTCCTGAGGAAACGCAATGCCAACACTGGAAGGACATGTCTGAGTGAGTTACTGTCACACTCTGTCCACTCAGGAGGTGGCAAGAACCTCTGGTGTAGGAATTCTGAGCTGTAGTTTCCTTAGGTTAGGGCACATGACCCAAGTCCAGAACATCTATGCACCATTTTTCCTTTTAGTTAAAGCAGATGGCAGCCTATCATTAAAATTTGAACTCAGGGACCAAAGAGCAAATGATACATAGTATAAGTTTTGTTTTTAACTTGGTGTGTTTGTGTGTGTGTCTGTGTGTGTCTATGTGTGCATGTGTGTATGTGTGTTTGTATGTATGTGTGTATGTATGAACACGTGTGTGTACTCTGTGTGCACATACGTGGAGGCCAGAGGAGTTCATCTGGCATTTTCCTCTGCTGCCCTCCACCTTTGTTTTTGAAGCAGGCTTACTGAACCTGGAGCTTAGTGTTTTGGCTAGGCTGCTTGGCCACCGAGCTCCTGGAATCTACCAGCCTCTTGCCCTCCCCCAGAGCTGGAGTTGCATGCCCAGCTTTTATGTGGGTGCTGGAGATTCGAACTCTAATCCTATCGTTTTTGCAGCAAGCCATCTTTTCCACAGCATCATCCCCAGCCCCAACAGGGGTAGCTGGAAAAGTGAACTGTACTTGTTCTACAAAGGCAAGAGTAGAAGGGAAGACCATTAGAGCTAGGCCTGGTGGCTGCCAGGCATTAATCCCCGGCACTCGGGAGGCAGACGCAGGTGTATGTCTGTAAGTTTGAGACCAGCCTGGTCTACAGAGAGTTCCAGGGCATCCATAGCTGCATAGTGATGCAGATGGATGGATGGATGGATAGATAGATAGATAGATAGATAGATAGATAGATAGACAGACAGACAGAGGTAAAGATATAATGGAAGTTGTTGAAGTGGCACACCCAGTTAAAAGCCAGCACAAAGCTTAGCATACAGGTCTTTTCATTGCAGCAAAGCCAGCCCCTGCTCTGAGGTCGGGGTGTCCTCTGGGACGAGCGTATTCTCCAGTACTTCCCATTTGCTCCCAGTTTGGAGCAACAGAAATTAGTAATGTCTTCCCACAAAACAGTAACCAGATCTAAATTTCGCCTCTGTACTTTTCTGATTCCTGAACATTAAAATGCTCAACTTTTCACTCACACTATTAGAATTTACACGGATCTCCTTTTTTTATCCTAAATGTGGATAAAAGGAACCCCTCTGAAGTCCCAGTGCTTCAACCAGTAACACCTGAGACAACAACAACTCGAACTCAGAGACGGATGGACGGATGGACGCTTCCTATGCAGGCTGCTTCCTGTGCGCCTGAGTTCCTATGCACTTTGCTGAGTTGTATTTTATCAGGCATGACAACCTTGAGTTGCTGACATACTGTCATGGCAGTCTCCACAAAGATACAATTTAGTATTGAAAATGAGACACCCTGACCCATAAAGTCTAAAATATTTATTACTTGGGCCTTTAAACAATTGCCAACATTGGCTCCATTTTGTTTCACTGCCTGCCACACCACAAAAAGCACCGTACAAGCTTGTGAAATAAACCATTTTTTCCCTTACAACTTAGTGGGATTTAAATTTCATAAAGAAATTCTAAATGCTTCACATTTACACAACCAGCATTTCTATATGTCCAAAAAATTCAGAATCATCATCAATGAGAAAGTATATTTTCTCAGATGTCTAGAAATATACACTGCTGAACTAATTAACTTTACATGCTTCTCAAAAAGAAAAAAACTCAATGTAAAGCTGAATTAACAAACATACCGCCCTTCACCCCAAAACCATCCCTAGAAGGCACAGAGAATGCAGACTTTGGTCATGTTTGCAGAGGTTCCAAAAACACCTTTCAGAGATCATATAAGATAAAACTAAGTAAACACATCTGAATATGTGTGATACAAGTAAAAAGAAAAGAAAAAGAACAAAAACAACAACAACAACATCAACTATCTACCCAATGTTGTTTAGTGGAAACAGGTTACTCACTGCTATGAAGAGCAGGAATCTTGTTTCCCAGTCCTCCAGGTGGCAGGGACTGAGTGTGATGGACAAGTCTCCATGGAAAGGTTATGAGCTCATCCGTCTTCCTGTCTCTCATGTCAATGATGCTCTTGTGAGCGAGGAGGTTCTAAAACAGGACAGACAAAGACTGAGACACAAGGTGTCGGGGGTGGAGAGGTAAGTCATTCATAAATTTTACCCACCCCACAAGTTCCATTTCTACAAAATGCCTTAAGCACACACCTGTGCAGAGGTTGGGGGGGAGCTTCCATCGGTGCTGTGAGCCCTCAACAGACAGTTCACACCAAGCTAAGGCACAGTTACTAAGTACAGCTCTGTTTTATTATTTTTTAATTAGTTATCTTGTGTTTTACTCAGGACGTTTCAGAACAGGATAATGAAATTCCCCTGACTGTCACAGGGACCAGTGTCCCCCAGTGCTTCTCTCGTAAGCTGGACGTGAGTGTGTGCAAACATCCCGGCTGACAAAACTTGTCATTCCCAGAGACACAAACCTCTTTTGGCAGGACTCTCATGGTTCTCTCCCAAGGCAGGACACGTGGTTGTCTCCAAATGGTCAGCTTTCCCTTAGAATTTCATTGTGCTTTTGAAAATAAGCTAAAAAATTGATTATTAAGTTTTATCTTTATAAAATAACAAAACTAGTTTCCTATGGGATCATGGAAATCTAAAGTGATTACAGATCCCACAAAATACTAAAAACCTCCCAGTGATACACTGCACAACTAGTAATGTTTAACAGTCTGGGGGTGTACATCCTGAGGCCAATATGCGGCCTCTCTTGAGTCTGACAGACCTACAGCTATCACCAGATCAAGTCTCTGAGAATCAAGCCAAATGACACTGGAGTCTAACAGCTCTCCTGCTTAAAGTAAGGTGACATAAAGTGCTGGCTGTGAAACAAACCGAAACAGCTTGTGCACAGATGGCTCCCACAGAACCTTGAAGTGACCATGGAATCAAGATGTGGGCACTGGCCATGGTACTTCCAGGGCAAATGTAACTGAAACTTCAAATCAGAGAAAGTAGGACAATGGCAGAGTATCTTGGGGGCAATGGAAAGGGCTTTGGGGTTTGTTGATGGCACAGCTGTGAGTTGGTCAGGCACCAAAGCACTCAATGGCCTAATTTTACCTGGCAAAATTCCTGCTACCACTCAGTTGATTCAACATGTCTGCACAGTGCATACATGTGTGACAACTGGTGCTACCAAATACAGCCACATGTCACTAGTAAGGGCAGCATGCTCTGAGAACTGTTTCGGGGTCCACCATTGTGTAGACACTGTAGAAAGCATTCACATAATGCTATAAATGCATGGTAAGTTAGTTTCTGGACGTGGCTTCTGAATAGAATCAAGAGACACAGCAAAGAGGAGCTGTGTAAGGTGGCTGCCAATGTAACATGGTACAAGGCTTCAAATAAAGTGTTGGTTTTATTTTGAAAGCTATTATTATTCTGTGTATCTGTGTGTGCATGAGTGTGTGTGCATATGTGTGGGTGCATGTGAGTCTGAGTGTGCAGTGTGTGCATGATGCACTGCAGTGTACATGTAGAACCAGAGGAATCTCTCCAGAGGAGTCAGGCCTCTTCTTCCACTGTGGGTCCTGGGGATTGAACTCAGGTTATCAGGTTTATGCTACAAATGCTCCTATCAACTGTACCATCTTGGTGGCCCAAAACATTAGTTCTGTAAGTAAAAGAAAGAAAGACACTCTAAAATAAAAATATAAAGTGTGGTAAATGCAGGTTGCAGGAGTATGGCCACTTATTATCAAATCTTACGTAGTATATGTAATTCTACCTGCCGCTTTTACGTAACTGACAGCATGGTGGGTCTGCTCACACCAGCATCACTGTGAGGAGTTATGCTGAAAGTGGCTATGGTGTCTCTGGTGACAGGAATTTCTTATCTCAGTTATAACCCAATGGATGCGTATGCAGTCCTTTGTGGAATGTGTATCATTATTTGGCGGGTGACCGAGCTCATGGTATGCATTTGTTTCTAAAGTCTCCAGCAAGTGGACAAGACTAATCTTACACTACTGTGAAAGAGTACAGATTTTATGACTACCTGGAAATTGTATTCTACCACCAAGCCCCAGGACTTTAATATTTTTTTGCTAGGTGTAGCCCAAACTGGCTCCCAACTCATGAAGCTCCTGCCTCTGGTTCTTTGGTATATCCTACTAGTAACCCTATCGCTGAAGACATTGAACATGCGTTATATAATACCAAGAAACTAAGGCAATACTGTCCTAGAAGCTTCATCCCGGGCAGCGGCTAGCTTTCACAGTGCTGAAATGAGCTATTTGTGCGACCAGAGGAGAAAAGTAAATATCAGCCTTACCTAGGAGTGAATTCTGAGAGCCACAATAATGGGTGGCCTGGGAAAATAGGCCCACTGGAGCAATGGCGGAGCAAATACCATGTACTCCCATGTACTCAACCAACCATTTTCTAGTTGGATTTAAGGTCGGCTTCACGAGATGGAATCTATACATGAAACCTCTATCAGAGCCAAGAACCAGTGTCTAGCTGGGTCACAGGCCATTCTTTTACAGTAGATAGCAATTAACATAAAGATCCAAAGCTGGCCAAGTGAAGGAAGTCAGAAGCTGCAGAATGGCCATCCCTAAATGGGACATCCGTATCTCACCAGCTTCTCTTCCCAAGACTTAATGATTATCAGAAAGGTGTAAGAGTCAGAGGCAGGAAAGACACAGGGCACACTCACACATGAATTCACAGCAGCATTGATTACATGCACAAGATCTGTAGAAGCTTATGAGACAAAAATCCCAGCATGGAGCTGACAGGCAGGCAGGAAATCCACCCTAGCTGAGGAGCTGTTGGTAACTGATGGCACTAGGACAAGGGGACTTTGTTTCCTTTAATGGTGTGGCTCATGGTTGGTTATCCATACTCATACCGTGTATAGCCACACACCCCAAAGTATACAGACAGCACAAATTGGATTCAATGGGCTTTAAAAATTGGAGACACAAAGGTAGGTAGGTAGGTGGACTGGGAGGAGTGAGAATGTGGGAGAGGACTATGATCAAAAAATAATGTATAAAATTCTCAAAAAATATATACATATGTATGTATATGTGTATATATGTAATGTATATATATGTTATGCACATATATAATATATCCATATACATACATAATTAGACAAAGTACAAGATGTAGACAGAGTTACTGAAGTTTCTAAGCAAAAAGCATAATGTTTGGGCTATCCGGTGACTGAGAGGGTAACAACACTTGCCACCAAGCCTGAAACCCAAGTTCTGTATCTGGGATCTACACGGTAGAAGGTGAGACAGATTCTGCATTGTCCTCTGATTTCTATGTACAAGCCATACATACACGTATACATACACACACAAGTAAATAAATGTAATAAAATTAATAACATTTTAAAATTCACAGATATTTAAGATCAATGGATAACAATACTTTTCATAATAGACCAAACTAGCAGCTACCAAAAATACAACTAAACAACTAAATGAAGTGTGATGCATCCATGCAGCGCACAGTACAGCAAAGGCAATGAACACATCCCATCTACGTGTAGTAAGAGCATTGAATGCCACAGACATATGGAATGGAAGCATCTAGATTCCAAAGAGCACATACCCTTTGATTCCAACCACGTGGTGTGCAAAGACAGGCAAAATTAATTTGTAATGTTAGAAAGCAAGTTAGCAGTCACTCTTGAAAGTACTGTTGATAAAGCTGCTTCTTTATACCGGTGCTGATGGGGCCAGTACGCCCACTTTGTAAACTCTCTGAGCTGTCCTCACAGGTACTGTGTACTTTTCCTGTTTGCAGATTATGCTCTGGAAAAAAACCCAGAATGGTTCTTAGTACTTCATTTCCCCCCACTGGTTTTGTGTGATAAGCTCACTAAGCATCCAGACCAGCCTTGAACTCACTGTATAGCCCAAGGCTTGATCTTCTCCTGCCTCAGCCCTCAATGTGGGAATTACAATCTTGGGCAACCACATGCCTCTTTACTTTTAAAGAGCTAAACAATTTTTGTTCCTATACCATTTTCTTGTGCCAGTTTTTAAATACTTCTTTGCTAAAAAAAAAAAAATCTACAGTTTTTTAAGAAATATTTTTCTGAGACTGGAGAGATGGCTCAGTTGTTAATAGTTGTCTGGCTGCTTTTCCAGAGAACTGGGGTCCAATTCCCAGCACCCACATAGCAGCTCACAACCATCTATAACTCCAGTTCCAGAAACCCAATATGCTCTCTTGGCCTCTGCAGACACCAAGCACACAAGAGGTGCAGAGGGGACATATGCACCCAAAACACCCATACACCTATTTTTTTTTAAAATGTGGGTTATTTTTACATCTATGTATTAAGTGTGCATATGTGTGTCCTGTGCTTGCACCACGGTGTATGAGTGGAGGTCAGAGGTCCTTCTCTCCTTCTACCATATGTGTTCCAGGGGTCAAACACAAGTCTTCAGGCTTGATGACAAGCCATCTTACCTCCTGAGCCACCTTATGGCCCCCCAAACATTCACATTTAATATACTGTATTATCTTGGTCTGTTTCCTTTATGCTAACTCTAAGAATAGAATGTGAGCTTCTTAAGCATTTAATTGAAGTACGTTTAGTGCCAGGAGAAGGGTCCATTCAATTAATGAAGCTTTATTAAATTAGCTTGCCATTCAGTACTATGTATGAACGGCCCAGCATGTAGCAAGCGATGCTTTGGAGGGCGCGTATGAAGAAAGCTTCAGGTAACTTACACTCTAATAGGCAGGAGAAGACAAACAATAAACATATCAAGAAGGCTGTGAGACAAGTAAGAACTGACCAAACAGTCCACAGCTTCCCAAGTAGTCTTTAGATAAAGACTCATTTCTTATTGATATGTTGAGACAACATTGAGAATGAACACATTACTGGCTGTTTCCTCTTCAGTAAGGAAGGCCTCCTGCAACCTCATGCAAGACTATTTTGTTTTTCTCTATTAAATTGTGCTTAACCGAAAATAGCATGTTAATCAGAAAGAGAGAGGGGGAGATAAATTATTTATTCTGGGCATTCTTCAGCATACAGCTGTCTAATACAATATTTTGTTCCCAGTAGTACACAAGACCTCTGGATACACACCAGCTGGATTACAGAGAGTTTTTCCATGTACTGAAATTCTCACCAAGTTCCTGCGAAGGCAGAGACAATGGGTGAGGACAATGACAGGAAGCTGAAAAGGCCAACCAAGTCTCACTTGCAAAAGATAAGGCTCATTTGGAATTGATAGCTTGCTGCTGGGAAAGAACGTTTGCTCTCCAGCAGGTGCGCAAGCACGAGCGCGCACAGAGCCCTTGATTTGAGCCCCAGGGCCACACTGAAGGGAGTCTCTTAAAATCAGTCCTTGAAGCAAGTCCACTTTCAGTTACTCCCCCCCATCAATCCTTCCCCCACACGTGGCCATTTCCTTTTTGACTATTCCTCCTCCTCTTCACTCCTTCTCCTTGGCTGTTACTCACCTCATGAACCGCCCTCCACATTCGCATTTTACCACCTATGGCCCCTTGCTGTCTGACCACGGTGATTCACCTTACGGTTCTGCGCAGTTTGTGCTGAAGACTGTAACTTCGCAGCCAAAGGCTAGAATGATATAATTATATGACTTGGGACCTGAGCCCTGTTAAATTCAGCCTGTGAATAGTGGCAGGTGGACCTTGTTCGCTTTAGACACCTACTGCTAAAGTAAACGTTTTTACAGTAAAATAAGTCTTTAGAGACCGTGCTGTGTAAATGGCCTGTTTCTCAACTCAACTAGAAAACAAAGAAAAGTCAATTCTCAAAAGCTGCTCGTTTTTCTAATTCTAAGACCTGTGTTAACGGTAATCATGAGCAAGAGCGCCACCTACTGGTAAAGGACATTTAAAAACCAAAACTCTTCGTGCTGTCTTTCAAGCCACAGGGCCAGTCTTTGAACCAAAGTAGAACAAAGAACTAAAGAAACATTGACATAGACTGGCAAGATGGCTCAACTACTAATAGCGCTTGCTGATAAGCCACAGAACCCAAGTCCAGTCCCTAGAATCCACATTGTGGAAGCAGAGAACTGATTCCCACAAATTGTCCCCTTAACTTGATATGTGTATCATGTAATATCCTCTCCCCCAGTAAATACATAAATGTAGTAACAATTTTAAATAAAATACTACTACTACTAGCTTTTGTATGATCAAGGGCTACAGATAATGTATTTTTTAAAAAAGGTTCTTCTTTTATTTTTAATTGTGTATGTGTGTATTTGTGTAGACTTCCACCCTCAAAGGCTGGAAGCCCTGGAGCTAAAGTCGTGGGCAGTTGTGAGCCACTCAACACAGGTACTAGACACTGGACCTAGATCTTATACATAAGCAGTAGGTATTTTTAACTATTGAGCCATCTCTCCAGTGCTATGTGTACATTTTAAAAAGACTGTCCATGTTGAAGCAGGGAGTCTGTTTAGGAAACTGTAGTCTAAGACTCTGGTAGAGCAGCAGCTGCAGAGGCAGATGGCAGAAGCAGGTAGCACAGGATACCCCTGGGAGTCAGAGCCCTATTGCTTGCCTACAGTTAGATAGGGCCTGAGCCACCCTGGGGAGAAGGAAAAGATCCATGCCCTAAAGAGCAGGCAAGTCCTGGGGAAATGCAGGACTGCAGAACAGTCATGGCGCCTGTTGGCTTAGACTCCTCAAGGAGGCAAAACCACTCTGCCTGGTGAGAAAGTCTCAGGAGTGCAGAGCGCCACAAACAGCTTTCGACTTGGAGTCAGTGGAACAGCTCAGGTAGGATATATTATCCTGTTGTTTAATCTCGGGTAAGTTACCTTTCACTATTTCATATACAACACATGTACACACACAACACACACACCCCAAAGACAACACACAGCCCACACAACTCATACATATACACATTCACACACACACAAACATATACACATCACACACCCAACACACACACACAAACCAAACACATACACACCACACATATACACACACCACTCCACACCGCACACACAATATACTCACACATACAGTGTACACACAACACACAAATGACACACAACACACACAATTCACACATAACCACAATACACACACATACATACACATACCACATACACATACACTCACATACACACACATACACACACACACCATACACACAACACACATACACACAACACACACATACACACAACATGCACACACACAATATACACACACAGCACACATATAATACACACATATGCGCACATACACACAACATATACACACCACACACATACAAAACACACATGTACACAACACACACAGCACACATATAAACACACATACGTACATGTACAACACAGACATACACACCTACATACAACACATACACACATATACCACACACAATACAACATATGCACACATACTAACGCACATATAACACACAATAGACACACATAAACACAATACTCACACATACAACACACATACACACATCACACACATAACCACACACACACATACATGCATACAACATACACACCACACACACACGACACACAACACACATAAACACATACCACACACATATACATACACACAACATACATAAACACACAGTCTCATTGGACAGCTGAGGGAAAGAAATGAACTGCTCATGGAAGAGCCTGGCCAGCGAGAGTAAAGCCTCTCTCCCCCTTTCCAAATCACCTAGAAGGCTTGATAGCCCCAATAAAAAACTCCCCTGGCCTGACATACAAGAGGCTGTATTAAATATTATTCCTATCACACTGTTGTGACCTACTTCTAAATCTGCTCTTATGTTAGGATCTTTGGTTGCTGTTACTTTCCAAATGAAGTGTTAGCATGTATGGAAAAAATAAACGCGACTTTAAACGTCTCTAACTGCTAGTAAATCTCATTTGTTACGCTCTCAGGAGCCAAAATGTTCCCATTCCTTTTAAGGAATAAATTGAAAGTTTAAGAGTCACTTTAATGTCTCCTTTAAAAGTGCTGACTGGAGTTTAAAACCGACACTCTATGCCCTCTGGTTTCACTGATCAGCACACTACTAGGCAGAGCCACAGGAATCACAGACAAGGGGAAATCCATCAGGTGGTCAGACAGAGACAGCAAGGGAAGCCTCAGAGAATGATGAAAATATAATCTCTGGGGAACTGTGCTGCCGTGGGAAAGCATGTGCTTGCTTCCTCCCACTGCCTGAAGCTCCAGATCACACATGACCGAGAGCCTGGATTCTGGGGTCAGGTAGACTGGAGTGGGTACCGTGGCCTTCTGTGACTTAGCTGCTTTGCCTTAGCTTGTTCTTAAACCTCAAGCTTCCTAGGGCTGAAGGTGTTGCTCATTGGGCTGCTCTAATCACATAACACACATGAAGGATTTGTACAACATTGGGCATTTATCATTAATAAATGGCTCATTAGTTGTTCTTTTTCTATTTTAGGTAATATATGTTCAGAGAAAAATTGAAATATTACATAGAAATATTTATGTATGGCTCCCTTGTAACTTTCTTATTAGCTTCACAGTTTATGATGCTCCACGAAAATTGTTTTTGAAGTGTCTGAGTAAATTTTCTAAAAGGCCTGTCCGACTGCGGGTATAGCTTAACTGGTAGACCATGGGCCTAGCAAGATGAGGTCTGAGGTTTAATTCCCAGTACCAATAATTAAAAAAATAAAGTTTTCTTTTAAATAAAAATATTAACAATTTATACTTAATACCAGACATAGATGAATAATCCTTTTGTGTATGTGCATGTGTGGCATATGTATGTTCACATGTGTGGTATATGTATGTGCATGTGTGTAGTATATGTATGTGCATGTGTATACTATACATATGTGTATGTGTGGGGTATATGTTTGTGCACATGTCCGGCAGGAGTCAGAGATTGATGGTGGATGTCTCCCTTAGTTGCTCTGCATCTAAATTTTTAAAGAATTCTCTCATATATTACATCCCGACTGCAGTTACCCCTCTGGCCCCTCCCCCAGTTTTTCCTCCCACCTCCTCTCTCCTCCAAATCCAACCTCCCTCTGCCTTCCCTCAGAAAAGAGCAGGCCTCTCAGGGACATCAACCAAACACCATATAAATAGCTATATTAAGGCCAGGCACATACCATCACATCAAGGCTGAACAAGGTAATCCAGTCGGAGGAAAAGGGTCCCACAAGAACACCAACTTACTCAGCCATAACATATATGCAGAGGACCTAGGTCAGATCTTCGGCTCCCCTATGTCTGTGAACCCCCATGAGTCACAGTCAGTTGATTGTGTGGGCCCTGTTCTTCTGGTGTCCTCCCCCTCCTCCACAGGACTTCCCAAGCTCCCCCTAATATTTGGTTGTGGGACTCTGCTTCTGCTCCCATCAGTTACTGTATGGAGCCTCTCTGGTCTCTTTGATGATGAATCTGTTGGGCTCTGGTCCCAGAACACCCTGTTCTTCTGACTAGTGTGGCCTGCACTTGAGCGGGGAAGTCCACTGGAATTGTGCTCATCTTAATTTCTGAGACAAGCTCTTTCACTGAATCCAGAGCTCAATGACTGGCTGGCCATTGAGCTCCAAGGACTCCCTTGCCTCCACACTGTCATAGCTCCATCCTGTGTGCCTCATCCCCAGGTTTTATTGACTGATTCTCCCTAGTGTAACTCCATGCATTTCTGTACATTCAAGAATAGCTTACATAGCATCTAAAGGCAGATCCTGAAAAGCCTCATTCCTCCGTGTCCCAGAGGCTACCTGGGAAAAATATGTCTACAAAGGTGCAAGGAACACACAAGCTCTGTGGGCTTTAATGAGATTTCTCCTTTGCTCCAAAGGCCAGAATTAACCCTCAAAGGATAAAATGGTTTCCTAATTGCTGTGTAGATCTCCAGTTATGCACAAATAATGTTTGTGGGCCTTCTGAACCAACTCTGTAATAGTTACTGTTTCCTCTCAAAGACTTTACTACTAAAGCTTTCAAACTTAAGACAAGGTCTGTCGGGCAGTGGTGGCACATGCCTTTAATCCCAGCACTTGGGAGACAGAGGCAGGTGGATCTCTGAGTTTGAGGCTAGCCTGGTCTACAGAGTGAGTTCCAGGACAGCCAGGGTTACACAGAGAAACCCTGTCTCAAAAAACCAAAATAAATAAATAAATAAATAAATAAATAAATAAAATAATACAAGGTCGGCTGTCATCTCATTGTGTGCAATATGCTATAGAAATGCAAACTGTGCAAGTTACATATGGTTGCTGGATGGGGTAAGTTTTCAGGCTAAAGAACGTTTGATTTCAAAGGGACAATCATCTCCAGCCAAAGGTCCTAGAAGAGGAAGGACAGGAGCAAGACCTTCTGTTCTACCACGGTGCTTTACTAGGCCCCTCTCACTAGCAATACAGACATTCCATTAGGTTGCAACCAAACAGGACCAGCTTTGCCTTGAGACAAAGCCTGTTTCCTTTGCATTTGGCATCCAGCTTCAAGGCATCGGCCTCCTGCTGATAATATTGCCACAGATTGCGTTGTTTTTCCAAAGAACTAGAGTTTGTTGGTTCTTGGGCTTTGCTCATGGGCTCATCCTTACTCTTTAGGAATGTGATCCTGGATAAGATAGCCACACTCTCTGTACTTGTTAATACTGAATAAATTGTAATTTTAAGCCCATAGGATTAACAGCAGAATTAGACTTTCATAGGTTACCCATGCAAACACCAAGGTAAAAAGTGATGTTATTTCTAAGACCGTGTAATTGTATGTAGTGATGATGGTAAAAGGCACTAGAACTCAGTCCTGCCTTGAGGTCTTAATCTTCTGCACTTGCAGGGCATTTGGCAGGTCTGCGGGGTTAGAGGATTCTACACTTAGCAATGTGAGGCAAGAACCCTACTGGCCCTGGTGCTTTATTTATAGGCCAGGTCTAAATTCCCTGCCCCAATCCTCCCAGTATAACACATGAGCTACCCCATGTGTTATTGTTCCCAGCTGCTGCATGGCAGTGCTCACTGAGCAGGCTTCACAACCTTTCCAGCCACCCCAGCCCTGGCTCAGCTATCTCCTAGAGACTGGATACCTGGCTCTGTCACCTATTTGGCCTCCTCTGCACTCCGGGAGCTACATCACCTACACTCAGTAGTCAAAAATATATAATATCAATCGGAAGTTTCTACCCCATCTTTGTCATTCAGTTCCCTGATAAAAGACAGACAACTTTGATGTTTATATTATAAGCCTTTAAAGCACTAGAGCTGGACAGATATCTACTCTCTAAATTATTAAAATCTACTTCCTCATCAATAACCCAAGTTACAACTTGCAATGTTCCATCTGGGTAGCTCTTAACTCTAATTGGCTAGCCCCATGGCCACGTTTTCATGGCTTATCTACCCCATGGTGTCTTCTCTTCTCTCCTCCTCCCCCTCCTCTTTTTCCTCTTCCTCTTCTTCCTCCTCTTCCTCTTCCTCCTCCTCATGATCTCTCCTCAGACACCAAGCCTCTACCTATCTTTCTTTTGCCCAACTATAGGCTGTAGGCATCTTTATGCACCAATCAGGAATAACTTGGGGGGGGGGAAGGTTGTAGAGCATCACTTGGGTCTAGGTGAGAATCTCCTCATCCTGAGAGCAACCAGAGCCAGCATTTAGCATTACAATGCAAAGCAACAGACCAAACCTCAAGAACACTCCAAAGATATGGTCCCTGCTCCTACATTGGCTGCAATCCCAGGCCCATTTGGCTTCTGTGGAGTTGGACTCCACGAGGCAGTTTTGGTAGACCACTGCCTTTAACCCTATACTGTAAGAGTCCATGAGTCACTGAAGATACCCCTGGACTCAAATAGTAGGCAAAAGCAAAGAGCATTTTATTCTGCTGAAGTCCAGCGTGCTGGGGCATACCATTTTCCAAGATAGAGGTGCCCCAGTGAGCTTGAAGGCCTGATTTAAATAAAATACATTAGGGGAATTCCAGGGAGGAGTAGGTGACCTCTATCTTAATCTGTTGGCTCTGTCTCTGGGGACATTCCAGAACCATTGCTGGTGTATGGGGGCCTGGAAACTCTTGCTGGGGAAGTCTGGAAACTGTTGCTGAGGCAGTCTGGACACTGCTGCTGACCCATTGTCCTTGCCTCAGGCCAGGTGGCAAGGCAGCTTCTGAGGCCTGGACTTTCTTGAACTTGCCCAGCTCTTGGTGACAGAGATTTAGGCCTAGTCTCTTGAACTGCCAATTTGAAGCCTGTCATGGAGTCAGCCTAGCCTGTCTCAATCCTGGCCTTGGTGGCCATGGCAATATTGCATTATGAGGGCATTTTATGAGCTTGGTTAAGTGGAAGGATGCATAGGCATTCTGGTCCCATAAGATTTCTAAGCCTCATTAACGTCAGCAGTATATGGGCATCATGATATCCTCAGGCCACTTCTGAGCCCATTCATATAGATTTAGATGGGCATGTTGGCCCCATGCCATGACCACACCTGGTCATGAGGGAATGGATGGGCATGTTGGACCTAATGCCATCTCTGAGCCTCAGTCCAGTGTGGGGTATGTGGGCATGTTGACCCCATGTCATTTCCAAACCCAGCTCTATGGGGGTAATATGGTGCATGTTGACTGCCATGCTATTTATGAACGCATTCATGTGAGTGGATGGATGTACAGACATTTTGGTCCTATGCCATTCCCAAGCCCAGTCATATGGGAAGGTGTGTGGGCGTGTTGTACCCAATTCCATTTCTGAGCCTGGTCACTTAAGTAGTATAATTGGCATTTGGACTCTATGCCTTTTCTGAGACCAGTTATATGTGGGTGTGTATGAGCATATTAGCCTCCTGACACTTTTCTTTTACCTTTTATTTATTCTTCTCTCATGGAGCCTCCACCCCCCATTCCTTCTACTCCCCCATTTTCCCTCTTCTCTACTCCTCCATTTCCCTTCAGAAAAGAGCAGGCCTCCCGGTGATATCAACTGCCACAACAAGATGCAATAAGGCTAGGCACAAACCCTCATATCAAGGCTGGCCAAGGCAACCCAGTAAGGAAAAGGTTCCCAAGAGCAGGAAAAAGAGTCAGAGACACTCCCTTCCCCAGTATTAGGAGTCCCATAAACACCCCAAGCAAGCTAAACAACCAATGTATGCTTCATGCCATTTTTAAGCATAGTAAAGTGCTGGGGTGTATGGGCTTGGTGGGGCCCATGCAGTTTATGAACCCATCATATAATGAGGTTTCTGGGCATGTTGTGCTCTATTCCGTGTTTGAGTCTGGTCATGTGGAAAAGTGTGTGGGCACGTAGGCAACCAAGGCATTTTAGAATGTGGTTATGTGGGCACATGCCATTTGCCTGTCATAAGAGGAGATCTATGGGCAATGCCATTTTCTCTCCCAATCATACTGGGGTTATATGTTGGCCTCCATGCCATTCCCAAACCTGGCTCTGTGTGGGGCTATACAAGCTTGTTGGTCCCATGACATTTCCAAGACTGGTCATATGGAAGAGTGTCTGGGCATGTTGGCCATTATGCAATTTCTGATCTTGGTCATCCATGTAGGGCATATGGTTATGTTGGCATCCATGCTATTTCTCAGCCCATTCATATGAGGTATGAGCATGTTGGTTCCCATGCCATTCCTAAGCCCAGTTATATGAGGAGGAATATGGGAATGTTGGTTCCCGTGGCATTTCAGAGCCCAGTCTTATGGGTAAGGTGTTTACATATTGGATCCCACACTATTTCCCATCCTGGTCATATGATGGTGTTTTGTGCATACTGGCCCACATGCAATTTCTGAGCCCTGTCATGCAGAGATGTGTATGGGCACATGGACACCCATGCCATTTCTGAGTAGCATAATATGAATGTTTTACTGGCATGCTGACCCCACTAGATTTCTGGAGTGAAGAGGCATGTGCTGGCCACCAGTTGGTGGGTCAGAGACACTGCAAACATGCAAACGAGCATTCCCAGGCCACCAAGTGGAAATACTGAAACACAGCAAGTGTGTAAACAGGTGTGCTCAGGGAGGATGTGGCTGCCTTGGGACAAAGCATGTGTGAAAAGGAGCACCAGATAGCAGCACTGAGACATGGCAGATATGTGAAAATGCACACATTTGCTCTGTAGCAGCAACAGCACATGGCAAGTGTGTGAACAGGCATCCCCAGGCCTGAAGACAGCAGCACTGAACCATGGCATGTGTGGGAACAGGCAGGTCCAGACCCCAGTTGGTGGCACTGAGATAAGGCAGGTGTCCCCACTGAAGCCTTACTGAAAGTTCAAACCTTGGTTAAAATAAGTGGTATTTTGTACTACTCAATTTTGCAGCCTTTTGTTACACGATTGTATTAGTTACTTGTTCATCAAGGTGACAGATACCTGACAGAAGCAACTTAAGGGAAAGAGCATGTACTTGATACCATTCTAGGGAAACGCAGTCCCCCATGGATGGCAAGTCCTGGTGACTGGAGGAATCATTTGCTTGGTGCACAGTTCTAGGAGGGTGCAGTCCACTGTGGATGAGAAGTCCTAGTGACTGGAGGAAGCATTTGCTTGGTGCACAGTTCTAGGGGGAGTTCGAGAAGACATGTGGTAACGGGGTGGCTGGTCACATTGTGTATGCAGTCAGGAAGCAGAGAGGCATAAATGCTGTTGTTTATGTCACTTTGAGAAAGCAAGGAAGCACCCAGTAGCTGGCTAGGTTCCTGTTACACTGATGGCAGGATCAGTCCTGAGACTCACCCTCAAACCTTGGTGAATTCCTCAGGGAGGTCAGAGGGGGGAAGGGCCATGAGCCTCCCCTCCCAGAGTCCCTGGCACACTCACTGAGGGCTGGCATTGTTTCTCTCTGTGGGTTCCAGCCTCAGTTGCTGTATGTATGGATGCATATTTAAATTCATTAGAATTTAGGTTTCATTGTGTTACGAATACCCAAGTAATAGCTTCAAATATGGCATGTATTGATCTCTACTTTGTGGTACAATATGGCTGCTGGAGCTTTCACCACCATGCCAGCATTACAGTAGATAGACTAAGGAAGTAGGGAAGAACACTCCATCACCGAAGTCACACCCCACACATTTCATGGGACATTCTCTGTATAGCCAATTGGATGAATTGAATCATCTAGCTCTACTTAAGCTGGAAAGGACAGAAAATCATGCGGAAAATTAGAGAGTCTGAGAAGGAAGATCCAGGAATCCTGGAACAAAGCTAGCTGTCATTGTCACATTGCATAACCCGAATGGAAGTTTCTAGATGTGACGACTGGGGATTATAGTCTGTGTTCCTTTTCTTGACCATGCCTTCAGCTTCAGACCTTGATGCCCCCCTTGGAGCAGGGCACACCCATCCCCTGTCATCTCAAGCAAAGACAGAATCATTTTGATGATCAAGGCCAGCTAGGCCATCCCAAAGAGAATCCACAGGGACGTGTGTGTGTGTGTGTGTGTGTGTGTGTGTGTGTGTGTGTGTTTAAGGGATCAACATTCCTACCCAAGAAAGGAGTCGCTCCATCCCTAAAGGACAAGGAGAGCTGCAGTGTGGTTGGGAGAACAGGTATAGAAGTTTGCAGAACTTACATAGTTGGCCTTAGGCACCTCCCTGGCCTTCTCTTGGCCTCAGTTTCCCCCACGTACATAAGCTAGAGGTTTTGCAGATAAAGGAACCATGAACTCCCTATGTGGTCCTTTGCAGCTTCGAGGACCACAGTGTGAAGTTCTGCTCTCCCAGTGCCCTTCTAGCATCCAGGACTTTGGCCTGGGCTCAGGGCAGGGAGTTTTGGAGTAAGAAACTGATTAGGCTACCCTGCCATTTCACAGAGAAGCCTCCTGGGCAGAGACCCTGGTGACAACCTCACTCCTATGGTCACAGGCTATGCCATGTCTCTGCCTTCCCTGGAGGAGGGTTGAAGCCTTTGCTCCCAATTTCAGAGTGTTCATATCTAGAGAATGCTGTGTTGAATAACTTTCTTGTTTTTGAGAAAGCATCTTCTGATATAGACCTGTCTTTGAACTTACAGTCCTCACACCAAGATGGCAGGGCTGAACCACACACCCTTGTGCAGTTATACAATCTGAGGTCCATCCTCAGACTGTGGGAAAACCCTGAAGGTTTTCAAAGAAACTAGCCATGGTATATGATCTTAAGCACCAGAGGGAACAAGAATGGAGGGTGATGACTCCTTGAATGTTAAGCCTCTTCATGCTGTATGGATAGGAACCCTTCAGGGCTGTGCAGTGTTAACCTGTGCAGCCTTATGCAATAGCCCCAGCCTGGCAGGGGAAGTAGCAGTGGGAAAAGAGCAGAGAAAGAAGTCTCCAAAACTTTCTCCTGAAGTGGGAGGGGCGAGCCTGGTTCTCCAATCTGCTGGCTGCAGCTCTCCTCAGCACAGACTCCTACCATGAGGGCAGAGGTAAGCATCTGAACCAGTTGGAAGAATTCTTCCAAGTCCCTTCTTCCTGAGTTGTAAAAAATCAGGCTGTGGTAGCAGGGTCCCCAATATGAGACCCTCCTCTCAGGGAAGGAGAAGCCTAAGGCAGAGGACCTAGAACCCAGAGGCTAGAAGACAGCGAGCGATACAGCTCCCAGCAAGCTGTATCCCCCAGCTGGATCCTTTACAATTAGGGATACAGAAGCCTAGAGAAAGTTCTAGAACTAGCATGAATTGTGGGAACAAACACATTAGAAGCTGTATCTTGCTGAGCTGTCTCAGGCAAATGGCTTGGCCTCTCTGAATTTCGTCTTCCTTTTTGATAAAATGGGGGTGATACTTTTCTTGGTGTCTTCTGAGTGGCTTGTCATATTGTTAGAGCTCTGTCTCAACAGTCCACTGAAGGAATTTGGGAAGAGCCCTGTCGTATAGGGCTATCCTCTGAGCCAAACTGCCTCCATTTTTATCGGATCAGCTGGACCCATATGCGAAGTTGGTCACAGCTGGGCTTGTGGACTGCTCTGTTGACCCTCCCTCTCAGAAGGAGAAGGTAAGGGGAGTCTGAGTATCCAGCAATTCCTCCCAGGCAGCTGTATGCAGCTCTGCCCTAAGAGCACGTAGTCCAGGGTCTTGAGGTGAGGGTATATAGACAAGGGAAGGACTAGGGGAGGGGGCTCCATCTATGTCGCCATGGGGAAGTCACCACCCATGCCTGGTGAAACCTTCCAGTGCAGATACCTTATGGTTACCTATGCTCCTGCCTGCGACCCCTCACCTAGGCTTTGAGTGTAAACTCAATACATTCATGGATGTATCCCACTTTGGTGGAAGCAAACTTTTTGGTTTGCCATTGGGACCTTAGAAAGAGTAGGGATTGCTGTCTAGTTCCCCAGCTCCCACCCCAAGAAAAATTCTCATGACAGGCCTCCTCCTCCTCCTCAGCCCAGGGCTGTGGTCTAATGGAGGGTGTGGTGTCCCCAAGACTGCCCTCCCTCCTGGGTAGAGAAGAAACCTGTGGCCTTCACTCTTAGATCTTTTCAGGTTTAGCAGGAGACAGACAGACAGACACAAAGAGAGAGAGAGAGACAGAGAGACAGAGAGAGACAGACACAGAGAGACATAGAAAGAGAGACACACAGAGAGACACAGAGACTGAGACCAAGACCAAGACCGAGAGACACAGAGACACAGAGACACAGAGAGGGATGCTGAGGTAGCATGGGGCTACTGTGCCCCCAGTCCCACCCTCTGAATACTTACACTGTCTCTTGTAAACATCAGCTGTCTCTGGGTGCCTGCAATGGCTCTAGGTCATAGCACTGATGGACCCCACTTGGGGCCTTCTTGGAAGGCTTATAGTTTGGCTGTTGTTTCTCTCCGAGGCCGGAGGGAGACAGGGTGTTTTAAGCACCTGGGTCCTCCCTTAGAGCAGGGGAATAGGATGCGTGGAGACAGGAGAGAGGCTCAAAGGCTCCGTGTTCTTCTAAGAGACCAATTGAACCCATAGCTTTAGAGGACAGCTCTACACTGGCAGGAAAGATCTCTGGGGAGATCATGACCCACCTGGCTTGCAAAGGCCAGAGCCTACTTAGGCTACAAGCTGTGTCCCAGGCCCACCAAGCCACCCACTTGCAACACCAATCAGTTACCCTTGGTTCATTCTCAGGCAGCTGAATTCCTGCCACTCACCGATCACATAATCGGCGAAGCCCACAGTGCTGAGGTCACAAAGATGAAGTAGAAGCTCTCCTCAGGGTTCCAGCCTTCCATGTGGGAGAAGAGAAGTGGAGGCAGCAGCGCATAGAACAGCAGGTCAGAGAGCAGTGCAGAGCCTGCCAGCCTCCATGCCTGCAGGGTCCTAGAGCACACAGCATATGCCTGTGGCTCTGTTCAGTGCAGTGAGAGGCCCCCATGCCCACCTCTCTACCTTGTGTCCCCTCACATTTCCTGACAAAAGCTTGGGGTGGCTTTGACTTCCCCCATCCCTATCCTCACCATGGACACAATCACAGACCCCCTTCTGGGCTTTGCTCCCCCAACCTCACCTCCAGCCTCCTATTCCTTTTCCCACCCCTTCTGCTCCCAAACTCCATTTCCACCACAGTCTCCCAGCTGGAAGTGACTTATCCAGGTTTGTGGCCACTGCCTCACCTGCTGGCCGTCCCCCCAGCTGGTGGACACATACTACATACCCCATACTAAATAAGGTGGCCCAGCTGATTGAGTATGACCAGGCTGAGTAATAGGTGTCCCCACAAGATCAAGGAATATGCAGAAGAGACAGCCAGGCTCAGGTTACCTTTGCTAGTTGCAGGAGGGAGGGGTATTTAAGAGGACCCCTCTTCCAGCTCTGGGCATGGTTACCCACTATAGCTTGTCATTCTACTCCCATGCTGGAGATGGCAGCTGCTGCCTCAGTAGCTCTGATGACTAGACAGAGCAAGGCTGGTATAGTAGGTTGTTGTCCGGCTGTGGAGTTCTTGTCCCTTCTGGTCCACTTCCTGGTCTCTGACCTCTGCAAGGCTGCAGGAACTTGGGCAAAGGCCTTGATCTTTCTGAGCTGGTTTACTTGACCTTAAAATGGGCTCCATACATCCAGTGGGTGCCTGCAAACCTCAGAGTGCTCTCTCTCTCTCTCTCTCTGTCTCTGTCTCTGTCTCTGTCTCTCCCTCCCTCCCTCCCTCTCCCATTTCCCTTTCTATTCATGCTTTGTTTTGTTTGTCTTAAAACAGGCTTTTATGTTGCTTAGGCTGGCCTCAAACTTTTTATGTAACCTTGAACTCCTGATCCTCCTGCTGCCTCCTCTCAAGTGCTGAGATTACAAAGTGATGGCCTGAATAAGTGGGATGCTGGTGAGATGTGTGCAAGTAATCAAGCCTTGTGGGGGAGTGCTGGAAAGACCAGGCAAGGATCTAAAGGATGCTGGTCCTGGAAGGGTGTGAGGGGGAGCCTAAGTCATCAGCGGTGTGAGCTTGCCACCTGGTGGTGAGTCCTAGGTCATGCAGGCAATACTGAGGGCAAGGCCATTTGGGCAGCTGATCAGGGTTGTTTCCTGGAATCCAGGGCTTCAGGGACTCTGGGCTTCCTGTCCACACCATTTTCCCCCACACAACAGCCCCAGGTGCTTTTAAGACAGATTGCACCTCATCCCGACTCTGGAGGGGAAAGGAGTCTGGAGGACAGTGGTAGGGACCAAGAGGTGCTTATGCGCTGGGAGGGTCTGTAGGGCCAGGGGGGATGACCAAAGACCCCAAATGCATCAGCCCCCAAAGCTGAATATGCACACAGATCCCCTGGCGCCTGATGAAGTGCAGAAACCAAGTCCATGAGTCCTGAGGCACAAGAGGCTTGTAGGAGGCTTGGGGTGTCCTACAGATATCACTGCTTTCAGGTGTCACACACCCTGTGATACCCTCTGGGATGCTTTCACTGGCTCCATTGCCCCTCAGGGTAAGGCCTCCAAAGTTCTGTCAGCTTGTCCCTGTGCTGCTCTTACCAATGGTAATGATGGTGGACAGGGAAAAGAAGAAAGAGCCTACAAGCTCCCAGCACCCCCTGCTGGTGTATTTCCCAGGAGGTAAGTCCCATCTTTTTAAGTCTGGATGATGTCCTAGGGGAGATACTGCAGTGACCAACAGGATTTTGGGAAAGGGGAATGGGCCCCTGCACTCCCAAGACACCCCTCTCCCATGTCTGTACCCACATCTACACCCACACTCCTGCAGAGCCTTCATGTTGTATAGACAGTTTCTCCAAAGGATAAACTTTCTTCTGGAGGGAGGAGAAAGGCTCCCATGACTAACAGGCTCAGGAAGCTCAGGATGGTGGAGGATTCACAAGCTCTGTTCCCTAAGTTAAATCTCACAAAAACAACTGCCAGGGAGTGTCTTCAATAGGGCTGCCTACAAGTTGTGTTGTGAGCCCTAAGGATGTGAGGTATCACCCATAATGAGGTGGACTTTTTAGTGATGCAGCTGCCTTTGAATCATCCATGTTCCTATTAAAACTCCAATAAACTCCTTGATTCATCCTTCTAGAAGAGGGCGGGATTGTTTCTTTGGTCAATTAATCCCTGGTTCCCTATCAAGCTTGTTCATGTGACCCCAGGAGAACTTACACAATATCTCACCCATTATTCCAAGGCTCTACTTTTCCTACTAATCAAGGGCTTCCCAGAGGCAGATATCATGGGGATAAGTCTGTCTCCCGCTTATCCTAGAGTCAGGTCAGGCTGGGTTCTATGATCTCTCATAGGCTTAACTGTCTAGCTCAGTCCTAATCTCACAAGAGGCAATAGGCTGAGGGTGGCAGAGCTATGACCTCAGCCTTCAGTGGAACACAGGTGATCCCTGCTATGGGACTATTAGGACTGTTTCAGGTACAAAGGGGGCTGTGTGGGAAGTCTTCAGCATTTACATGTCTCAGTCTTCTCATCTGTAAAGCAGAATACTAACAGTGGAATATGACCACTGTCTTGTTAGGGATACCACGCTGTAGAAATGCAGAGATGATAGGGCAGAGGCAGAAGGCTTTGTGGATGGAGTTTTGCTTTAACTGGGTTTCCTCGGAGGGTCTTCCCACTGAGAAGACATTTAGGAGGACAGGACAACAGGAGCAGAGGCAGGGAGGTCCTACTGTGCCTTGGACATAAAATCATGGGATTCTAAGAAACATCCACATATGTACACAGGTCTACACAAAAGCAATCTCCAGATGGTTAAACGGCCTCAGCTCTTGACTGTGCATTTATACTAAACCTCGCTGAGCCTTGGTTCATCTCTTATGGGGATGCTGAGGCTAGTGAGGAATGGGAACTGGGCAAGGGAAAGGCTGTAAAGGAAGCATTTACTGATGGTGGCCAGACAGTCTGCCCTGCCTAGCTCCAGATGCAGCTCAACTATTCTGTTCAACGGTTTGGAAATGGATCTCCACTCATTGCCCCTCCTGCCTACCTCAACAAATTTTTCTTCCTGAAGGGGATTTAGCTTCAGTTTAGAGACTTGGGGACATGGGTTCTACCCCTCTCTGTAATGGAACCATTGCAGGAGTGTGAAGGTTCTTCACTGGGGCATTTGGATTTAAGCTTTGTCCCTGTCCTCTTGGCAGAAGGATGTGGAACAGAATAGCAATGGGAACAGTGATGAGCTCAGCTGCCAGCTCATGGCCTACACAGGCCAGGAAGAACTCTCCATGGAAAGCCCTGCCAGGGTGAGCCATCTCCTGCCTCCCCCTATCCCCCCTCTCCCTACCCCCCCAAGCATCCTCACCCCTTGAGAAGCCTCTGACTCAGTGACCTCAGCGCCTTCCCCTGCTCCATCCCTTTCATCCCTGCCCACGATGCAGGTGGGTGGGTTTCTGCTCTTAATATCTAAATACATCAAGTAAAGTGATCGTAGCCATGGTCCAGCCCAGGTCTGCTAACTCTCAGACCCCCCTTCACCTTTACACTGGGCCTAGCCTCCAAGGTATTCCACCTCCCCTATCCTTTGAAAGAGTCTAGGTGTGGCCTTTCATCTTTTGCCCCTTGTCTCATCTCAGCAAGCCCCACTACAGGGGGCTGATCAGACCAAACTCCACCCTATCTCTGGTTCCACCTGATCCTATCACAGCCTTGTAGCTTGTGACCCAGGGAAGCACTCCTTTGTATTCTTTATGGCTCGGTGAGTCTTCCCACAGTGATAGTATTGCCCTTTCACCTCCTTAACCATGCAGCCCACCCCCACCCCTGCCCCCACCACCCGCTCCTTGCTGGAGTGAGGCCCTTCCCACTGGGTCCAGCCCCTCCCAGGGGGTTACTCCTCCCCACCCAACCACACAGCCGGTTCTTCCCAAGCCTGTCTACTCCAGCTCTCAGCACTTCATGATCAGGGGCCAGAGCCCTTTTCATCCCTGCAGTGAGCGCCAATCTCCCCCAACCCCACCCATGGTTTCTTTCCTTGGCTGGTTCTGCTAGTCCCCTTACCCGGATCAGTAGGTCCAGCATTGAGCCGTCCAGACTCCTGACATTCTGTAGGAGCTCCTATTTGTCGCACTGGAAGCTGAGACTAGAGTTCTGGATGGCACGATCTTTCAGTGCCCAGAATACACTGGTGCCTGGTGCCAAGTAAGCCAAGTAGAGCAGCGGGAGCCTTGAGCCTGGCACCCGCCAGTCGCTAGTCCAGGGCCCAGAAGGGTGTCTCCGGAGATTGTGGAGCCCAGGCGTGCTAGGATGGGCAGGAGAGACCACTTTTCTTCTTCTCCTTCTCCTCCTCCTCCTCCTCCTCCTCCTCCTCCTCCTCCTCCTCCTCCTCTTCCTCCTCCTCCTCCCCTCCTCCTCCTCTTCCCCTCCTCCTCCTCCCCTCGTCCTCCCCTCTTCCTCCCCTCTTCCTCCCCTCTTCCTCCCCTCTTCCTCCTCTTCCCCCTCCCCCTCCCCCTCCCCTCCCCCTCTTCTTCCTCCTCTTCCTCCTTCTTTGGTTTTTCGAAACAGGGTTTCTCTGTATAGCTCTGGCTGTCCTGGAACTCTGGAACTCGCTCTGTGCTGGCCTCGAACTCAGAAATCTGCCTGCCTCTGCTTCCCAAGTGCTGGGATTAAAGGTGTGCACCACCACTGCTCGGCAACCACTTACTTCTTTAAGTAAATGCTTGTCGGTGGCTTGTTTCCCTCGCTGAGGAGTGCTTCAGGGTGCAATAGTCCTGCCCACCCTCAAAAATCCAATCCCAGGGACAAAAAGATAGCTCACTGGAGAGTCAGAGTGCCCATCCTAACACCAGAGGAAATGAGAGGGCTGCCAGGTAGCCGCAGGCCAGGGGAGGGAAGGACCCAGACCCCTGCCCCAACTTGGAATCTACAGTGCAGAAGAGAAACAGCAAGGTTTATCGTCACAGGGCTCCTGTCTAAGTTGTCAACTTGTGGGGACTTTCTGCAAGTGCTTGTTATGCTCAGCATCACCCTAGGTTCCCCTAGAGTACTCAAAGTTAAGAGTCCAGCTGTCTGTATGTGGGAGGCAGGAACATGTGGGCCCAGATTTATCCCTGTTGCTCTGGAAGAGGTCTCTGAGTCCCCATTCACCCAGAGCCTGGGCAGGGGCCAGCATGTATCGAGCTGATGGAAGGATTCAGATTTCAGTCCTTTACTGAGTGGCAGTAAGTCCTGGGAGTGAAAAATCCCTCCATGGATGTGGGGGTCCTTCCCAGGGACTTTCCTCATCCTCTTGGATTCTCACCCCAAATTCTGCGAAGACACAGATCCTTAGAAACCTTGCCACTGGGGAGAAAGGAAGTCCAAGGATAAATTAGTTCCTAATCCTCTTAAGACTGGTCTGTCCTCCCTTTAGCTTGCAGCTGGAATCTGACAGAAGGACCAGGTGTGGATGTTCCCTTGGGGGCCTGGACGCCAGGGAACTCATATTCTGTAAGGCTCCTGGGATCTGCTGCCCCTCCAGCTTCTCAGGGAGAGTAATGAGGACCAGGGATGCCCTGGGGATCAAGGAAGGTCATGTTCAGGAGGTGGTGGGACACCCAGAAGACATCCTGAGGCTTCTTGGGAGAATATCCCTTCACTTGTGGCCAAGGAAAGCTGGAGAGTGCTGGCAAGTAGCCTTTGTGTTCAGAGTTCTGAGAGCCTACTAAGAACATCTTCTTGTGTGCACCTAAATTGTCCCTAGGTGTGTGTCCAGGTCCCCTTCTCCGGCTACAGCCCTGAACACTCATTATCTCCAGATTTATTCCTGTCAAGGCTCTGGGGGCACTGCACTGGGGCAGCCTCAGTCCTTTGAGAGTGGAGATACAGCAAGAGTACAGGCCTGGCACACAGTGGTGGCTTGTTGAGTGCTTAGCATGTAGCAACGAACACAAAAACCAACTCGACCTTTGCACACAGCCCAAGGCTTCCTGCTGGTATATGAAGGTGGCAATGGCAGTTTGACCATCATGATCCATGTTGGGTTTTTCCAGGTCCTCTCTGAGGAACTGGGGAAGAGGGCCCTGAGGCCAGCGTGCAAACCTCTACCCACTAAGTCTTTGATGTTTGCCTCTGCACCTTCCCTAAATTACTCTGTAGGTACACCTGTCTCCTTTCTCCGGAGAATTACTGACCGACTGTCTGGTAAGTATATGAGTTGGGAAGGAAGGACTGGGTTTGGAGGGTGGGGCAGGATGGGTGGCTGGAACACTTGGGCATCATGTAGAGATGGAGATCTTCTGAGGGCTGATGTCAGGGTGAGGGGCTGCTCCACTCTTGGGGTCTAGGCCTCTGATGAGCAGCCAGAGACTGGAGCACCTGTGCAGAAGCAGGGATCCCAGGCTGAGGACCACCGCCAGCCACGCCAAGCTTAGGAGGATCCATACAGCTGCCAAGCTCTGGTACATGGTGATGTAATGTTTGCTGGAATCTGTGCCTGTCAGGGATGATGACAGCTTGTGTGTGAGGGCACAGCCACCCTCAGATTCCATAGGGGTGCTCTCTCCCACTGGTTGTGGGAAAAGCAGTATTTCTGAAGATGCCACCAAGAGTCCACAGTGGCCCCAGAAATAACTAACCTCAGCTGGTACCTCCATGAAGCCAATGGTGCTGAGGGTGATGAAGGCAAAGTAGAAACCCTTGCCAAAGCTCCAGCCCTTTACATGGCTGAATAACATGGATGGGAAGATGAGAATGACCAGGGTTCCCAGGGTCAGGAACAGAGCCAGGTCCAGGACCTGCAGGAGCTGGAAAGTGTGTGTGTGTGTGTGTGTGTGTGTGTGTGTGTGTGTGTGTGTGTGGTGTGGTGTTAAAACCACTTGGAAGGCTCCAGAAATATATGCAATAGGTTTGGAAGAGTTGGGTATACACTCAGGGCAATGCCTGCAAACTTTTCTGTGGGTGAGACTGTACCCATGAGCATGTGATAAGCCTGTGTGAAGCTCCCCTGGGGGAGAATGTTTTGGATGGTCAACTTAGATGTGAACTTAAGGATCCCACTTGCATTGGCTCCTTGGGGGAACTCAGATCTGGGTAAGGGTCCTGTCACTGCAATGTCCCAGGTTCTTCTGTGGCAGTGAGCTCTGGGGGCATACTGGGTGGCCTGCAGTCTGTTTTGAACCATGCAAAAGGGTGTTGAAATTCTATGACAAAGACATGAAGTCTTAGTCAGGGTCTGGCCCCTGTCTCTTTGCAGGTAGACTCCATGGTCTCAGGTGCTGCAGAGGACTTGGAGGTCATGCCTTGTACAGCCTGAGTCACTCTTCGATGTGTCTCTCTGTCCTGCCTCACAGCTGCCAATTCTCAGGTCTCTGTCCTTAACCCTATACACTCAAGCCCATCTCCACGTTGGCAGCTGTCTGTTCCAGAGGGCCCCAGATGACATACAGCATCCTACCTGGAAACGCTTGGGGTGGTCCTCCCACCTGTCCGGCTTGGTTAGGTGGGCATGCATCCCTGTGCCCAGGTGGTTGAGGAAGACCATATTGAGAGGGATGCCCACCAGGGCATAGAAGACACAGAAGATTTGCCCTGACTCTCTGTGGGGAGCCTGCATATCAGGGGGAGAGAGAGAGTCCAGAAATGCCTCCTGCCAGCTCCCATTCCCCTGTCCTCTGGGGGAGGAGAAGCTCCCTGTATGTTCAACTAGAACAATCTCCACTTATAGAAGGCTCTTCTCCAATGATGCCGCCCCCTGCCTCCCTGCCAGGCATGCTTCCCCGACATGTTTTGTATCCTTTCTAATGATCCCTATTTGCCTTATATAATCATGGTGATTTAATTCCTCTTTTGTGAATTTAGAGGCCAAGCCTGGGTCAGATTTAAATTCATATCCTGACTCATACTCTAAGTCTGTTTGGATTGACAAGTAAGATATTTGGTATCAAATGAGGGCTTATCTGAACGGAAGGGAGGCCTGTTTGAGACTGGGGTGGATGGAGGGGGCGTTCTGCTGTCACCACATCCTCGGGATACTGGGATGTCACCTGCAGCTTTGAGGGACAGTCCCTCTGTACAAATGACCTTCCTCTTCAAGTACCTCTACTATATTTCTCCTGGAGAGAACTTTCTGGTCTGTGGCCACGCTCACAGTATCAGAACAATTAATACATCAGGACCAGCTCTCAGTCAGACAGGACTGAAGATGATAGAGGGACCCATGCTTGCCTTCATACATCAGTACCAAGGAAGGGCTCTTCTGAGCCCTTCAGAGAGACCCAGGGAGGTGAACCAGCCCCTCACTGCAGCAGATTATGCATGCTTCACTGCTTTTCTCTGTTTCTGTCCCACCATGTCCCCATCAGTGCTTCCTGTGACACCATCTGGATAAACAGCATCCTTGTTCCAGCAGTGGGAATGATCTCAAGCTGAGCAGGGTCTAGGGAGGCCCTCCCTCCCAGTCCCTCCGTCCTAGTACCTTTACTATGGTGGTGACCACTGTGCCTGCAAAGAAGAAACTGCTTCCAAAGTCCCAGTTGCTGGGGTTGGTGGAGATGCCTTTGGGGGTTTACACCGTTCACCCAGGCTTCCAGGATGACCTGGAGGAGTGGCATGGTCAGGAGGGAGGGGGTTAGCAGTTACTGAGTACCACCAGCTCTCGCCAAGCTTTCAGGAGGATGCTTTTGTGAGCGTAAGTTTAGTAAGTCTCTTAAATAACATCGTTTCCATCCCACAGAGGGGAACATGAAATCTGAGCGGCTATGCCACTGGCTAAGTGGCCAAGGGTGGGCAGAGGTGTGTGCTCTAATGGGCAGAGAGCCAGGGGTGTGGGGATGTTTTTGGTAACTAGAAAGATCTCACACACACACACACACACACACACACACACACACACACACACACTAGTTAGGACAAGGTGAGGTTAGTGTTGGATACTTCTGGAAGAGGTCTGCTGGGGAAGGTAGACCCTTGGAGTTCCCTCCCATGGGCCATGTGGTGGGAAGCCTTGAGAGTTTTCCTGGGCATCTAGAGAGATGGCTGCTTTGCTCTCTGGCACTCTTCAGTGAGCATAGCCCATGCCTACAGAAGAAATTCCATCAGGGGCCCAGGAGAGGTTGTGTGTGCTCTGTGGTGTGTCTGTGCTGTGTGTTGCATTGGCATGTACTCTCTGTGAGTCCGTGTTTTGTGTTTTCTAGGGCAGAAACCTTGGTAGGGTCAAGTCCAATCCTCAGCTCCTCATAGGGAATGGGCAGGGCTCCTTCCCCCCAACTCTAGCCTTCTTCTACTTTTGCTGGGAACTTGTCCTAGGGCAACACCAGATCAGTCTTGTTACCTGCAGTGCTCCATAGGCAGGGAGCCATTGGGAACTATGGCTGCTTCTCCTACATCCCTTTCCTGTGGGAACTGATTTTCACCTGCTGGTTGGAGGCCTCCTGGCCCTCACTTGGACAGGAACTAGCTTCTTAGGATGTGGACTTTGGCTTCCTCTTTCCCACATATGCGGAGAGCTCTACCAGATATCCTGGAGCATGTCCCCTCCCTGGAGACCCTCTCTCTTGGGGACAGCATTTGCCCAAGTCCCTGGTTATCCCTCCTGCACCTCCAGGCCCTCTACCCTGTAGAGAAGAGTCGCTGGCCTCCCTAAAGCTCTGAGTGTGGGTGAGTGGCCTTAGGTGGTTGTGACATCTTTGCCTCTGACTATCCAATGGCGAAGGAGGAGAGAGGCAGGCATAGAAGCTTCCACTGGAGTCATGTTTGAACACTACACTCAGTGCCATTTATGGCCCAGTTTGTGAGTTTCCCAGACACTGGGTTTCCCTCAAATGTTACACTAGCATTTCTCTGCCTCCAGGCTCCTTCTGCCCTGTCCTGAGACTGAGGACTTCAAGGGACATGTATGTCCCCATCTTTCCTAGCGAGTCTCTGGTGCTACATCAGTCAGACCTACACCTTTGTCCTTGATTGCAGAACCAGTTTGAGCCTGTCCACCTGTCCGTCCACTGCTCAACTGGTTCCACCTCCATGCCAGGGCAGAGGCAGGTAAATGTTTGAGGTGTCCCTGTCTCTGGCTCACTCCTGGGATGTTAGGGGACCTGAAGGTGACTATCATCCCTGAGTAACTCTGTATGCATGGAGTGTGTCCTGGAAGAGCAGGGACAGGACTCTCTGATGAAGTCTTTTCTTGTAGACAAGTTGCTTTTGGTCCTAAGAGTTGTCTCAGGGCCTCAGCATCTCCTGGTGGCCTCACTCAGTTCCTTGAGTCAGCAGGTCTGCAACTTGATTCTCTAAAGCTCTCAGGTGCTGCTACTATTGCTGCTGCTAGTAGAACATGCATGTGCGTGCATGTGCGTGCATGTGTGTGTGTGTGTGTGTGTTTATACAATGTGCCATGGTGTGTGTGTGTGTAAATCAAAGGACATTTTTTGGGAATTGGTTCTCTCTTTTCACTATGTGGTCTCCAGGGTTTGAACTCAGTTGATCAGCTTGATGGGAAATTCCTGTCTGCTGAGCCATCTTACTTGTCCCACACCGGGAAGTTTAATTTGGGTTCTGGGCATTAAAGTCGGATCTTCATATTTGTAGGACAAGATCTTAGCTGACTGAGTCGCCTCCTCAGCCCCACTTTTCATAGCATTGTTGAGGACATTTAAGTTAAGTGACTTGGTTAAGGCCACATAGGTCTAGTTGTAGACTAGAGACTAGACTAGGTTTCCTCAGGCTCCGGTTCCCACCACACTCTGTCTCCAAACAGGAACCAACAATTCAGTGGTGGTTCTGAATCTGCCACGGGCTCCTCCACTCATCTCCCCACGCTTCCGATCCCATCTTTCCTTACACCCCCACCAGAACGAGTTTCTCCAGGGCCTACTGGTTCAGGCAGGTATAGCTCTAGGAAGTGCAGCTTTTCCAGCTGGAACTGGTCGCTGGATTGTGCCTCTGCTTGTTTCTCCAGCAGCTGGAAAATGACAGACCTGAGCAGCAGGTAGCAGACATAGGCCATAAGCAGGGTCAGTACAAGGCCACCCCAACAGCTGCAGAGCCCAGCATGGGGCATGGTGCCCCCAGGACCCTACAGCAGCTTTCTTTCAGGGTGGCTGTGAAGAGAGGGGAGACTCTGCTACTGCCCGCCCTGTCCTCCACCGCACAGGTGTCTGCTGCAGGGGTGTGTGTTTGAACAACGTGCAAACAGGCCCACCATCCCCCACTGGGCCTTACTTTTCAATTTGGAGCAGCAAAGGCAGCAAGTCCACCTGCTCCTCAGAGACACCTACTGGCCTCTCTTGAGCTCATCTGGTCTCATCCTCTGCTTCCAAGTGAATGTGAATTTCTATGGAACAAATATGATGGGGTGGCCACTCTGTTAGGTCTGAGGGGGATCCCGACTTCAGATTCCTCTCTTGGGAGAAATGCCAGCCTCAAACTTGGGAGTCTGGGAGGTATCATGTGGTTTATTAGCCTTGCTTACAGAATGGGTTGACCTGTCTATTATGGGAACCTGAGGATGAGTAAACAGGCTGACAAATCAGAGCAAAGAAAACAGCAGATAACATCTTTGCTCAGAAGCAGTATCAGTCGGTGTTGCTGATACGTGGGAGGATCTGGTGGCATCACATCTGCCAATGGTTGGTTCTGAAAAACCTTGAGCAGGTTATATGGAGTATGCTGAGCTGGAAAGACAAGAGCAGGGAGAAGACAGAAACTAGAAGGAAGTCTCCCCGTACGGTGCTATAGGTGGCTCACTCACTCATAGGTGGAGTCATGAGACTTCAATACATGTTTGTGGTAGATGTGCCAGCATTTAAAGACTATATTCACCAGGCATGCTGCTTGTGCATGCAATTATTTATTTACTTACTTATTTTTAATATTTATTTTTATTTATGTGCATGTGTGTGTGTTTGATGGATGTACACTACCCATATTTAGCTGCTCTCAGAAGCCAGGAGATAGTGTCAGATCTCCTGAAGTTAGAGTTACTGGCAGTTGTAAGCTGCCCAAGGTGGGTGCTAGCTTTTTAACCACCGAGTCATCTCTCCAGCACTGCCTCTAATATTTTTATTTTGAGACAAGGTCTTGTGTAGCCCAGGTTGGCCCCAAACTTGGCATGTAGCTTAGAACTGATCCTCTTGGTCTCAGCCATTCTTGGGATGGGATTACAGGTGTGTATTATTGTTCTTGGTTTCTGGAATGCTGGGCATCTAACCTAGGGCTCTGTGTATGCAGGGCAAGCACAGTACCAACTAAGTTATATGTGTATCTTTTGGTGTCCGTGGCACTTAGCATAATGCCAGCACTTGTGCCTTCTGCTTGTGTGGAGCTGTCTTGCTTTCATTGTGAGCCACCTGACCTTGGGTGCTGGGAACTAAACTCAAGTCTTCTAGTAGAGCAGGGAGTGCTCTTAACTGCTGAGTCATCTCCTTAGATGTTTATACTTAGAGCTAGGTACATTTTATTGTAAAAGACAAAAGTCTTAAAAAATAACCTCACATCACCACAGGTCTATGTACTGGTCTGTCTCCTCAGTGGTAGGTTTGCTTTGGTGGGTATATTACTATTATTATTTGATGAAATTATTTATTTTCATTAATTTTTAAACTTGGCTTATGAAGTAATGGAGTTTGTTATAGCAATTTTATCTGTAGATGTCATTATATCTTGTTTTTACACATCTCTTTCCCTCACTGCCTTCCCCTACTGTTCTAGTTTCATTTCTGTCTCTGTGGTCAGATATTCTAACGGAAGGAAACTTAAGGGCAAAGGAATTTATTTGGCTTACAACTCCAGGTTACAGACCATCGCTGGGGAAAGTTAAGGCAGGAACAGTCAAGAGCAGAAGGAAATAAATACAGGGGCCTTTCTTGCTCACTTGTTCAGCTCATTGTCTCCACTCAAACTGTTCAGGACACTCTGCCTAGGGAGTGGTGCCACCCGCTATAGGCTTGGTCTTCCTGGACCAATTAACAGTCAAGGCAATCCCCCAGGTACATGTCCGCGAGCCAAGCTTATCTAGAAAATTCCTCATTAAGACATTTCCCCAATCGATTCTAGGTTGTTTGATGTTGATATAAATAACCAGCATCCCAATATCATCTCCTTCTACATGTGACCTCAACCCTGCAGTGATGTTGATACAAAATAGCCAGCACATCACCTCCTTCTGCTTGTTACCTTCCCTCCTACACAGTGCCACCTTTTCCTCTCTCCCCCCTCTGTCTCTCTCACACACATATACACACAGTTAAATATGTATTATGCTTATAGAGGAAACATGAAACATTTGCATTTTGATTCTAATTTATTTCAGTTAATAGGATAATCTCTGTACTGGCTGGTTTTGTGTCAACTTGACACAAGCTGGAGTTATCACAGGGAACGGAGTTTCAGTTGAGAAAATGCCTCCATGAGATCCAGAGGTAAGGCATTTTCTCAATTAGTGATCAAGTGGGGAGGGCCCCTTGTGAGTGTTACCATCTGTAAGCTGGTAGATTTGGGCTCTATAAAAAAGCCAGCTGAGCAAGCAAGCCAGTAAGGAACATCCTTCCATGGCCTCTGCATCAGCTCCTGCTCCCTGACCCGCTTGAGTTCCAGTCTTGACTTCCTTTAGTGATGACAGCAACATGGAAGTGTAAGCTGAATAAACCCTTTCCTCCCCAACTTGCTTCTTGGTCATGATGTTTGTGCAGGAATAGAAACCCTGACTAAGACAAATTGGTACCAGCGAAGTGGGGGATTCCTGTGACAATCTGACCATGTTTTGGGGAGGACTGTGGAAGGACTTTGGAACTTTGAGCTAAAAGAGTCATTGGGATGTTAAGAGCTTTGTGGGATGTTCTGTAGGAGCTTGGAAGATAATGTTGAGAACAGTGCAGAAGATGGAGGCCTGGCTTGTAAAATTTCAGAGGGAAGATTAAAGACTCTTATCAGAGCCGTTGCTATTTTGACTGTGAAGGTTCTGTGGTTTTGGTTAGCTGAAGCTGAAGGATGGCCTATGATTAACAAGATACCAGAACAATCTACTATGGCATCAGGAGTGTGAGGTGTCTGGTCACATGGGATTTACAGTCAGGAAGCACAGAGAGATGAATGCTGATGTTCATCTTGCCGTCCCTTTTTAATTCAGTCTGAGACTCCATGGGGTGGTACTGCTCACATCTACTGGGCGACTCCCCACTTCAGCAAACTCAATTTAGATGCTCCCTCATGCATACACCCAAAGGCTTGTCTTTCAGGTGACTTTACACCCTGCCAACCTTGACTGTGGTTTGTAACATATCCTAGAGCTTTGAGACAACCACCACTATCAATTATTGCTTCAAAGAGGACCTGTCACTCACCAGCCATTTCCCCCTTCACCCGAGTGTTGCCCTCAGCCCATGGCACCCACTTTCTGTCCCTAATGAACTCCCCTATTTTTTAAATTTCATATAAAAGAGATAGGATTGTTGTGGCTATTCCTGCTTGTCAACTTGCCTACATCTGGAATTAATATTAATAAACCCCCCACATGAGGCACACTTGTGAGGGATTTTTTGTTAATTTGAAGTAAGGAAATCTGGATCATTGAGGTGCGAAGACACACCTCTAGTCTGGGGCCACACTGTCTCCTGTAAGTCTATATAAGACTGAGAACAAGGAAGCTTTAGCTTTAGCTTCCTCTCACTAGCAAGTCCATTCCTTCTCTAGCACTAGAGTCTACTTCTTTGAGTTGCCAGCAGCTGCAAAATCCTTCTTTGTGGACCGAACAACTGGATTCTTGGACCATCCATTCATAGGACCCCCTGTTGGATTGGCTGGGCCACAGCCTGGCAGTCATTGTAATAAATCCCTTTTTTCTGTGTGTAGAGTGATTCATTCTATAAGTTCTGTTAATTAGAGAACCCTGACTAATACAGGAACAGAGTTGAGATCCAGGTCCATCTCTTGGATCTGGGTGCCACCAGCTCCCACCACTCCCTGATTCTTTCTCCGTGTTTCCTGGCTCTAGCCACATGGAAAGGCAAAGTGTGAGAACATTTACATGGAGGCCACTTCACGTGTGTCTGGCACCAGATGGCTCCATATTTGGGCTAAGTAATTAAGTAGGCATGTAGGGTTGTGGGTCCTGTCCACCACAGGGCATGGTCCCTTGGGGAGGCTGGACAAGGGACTTGGGGAATTTAACTGCCCTTTTCCCATGCTGTAGCTGGGTGGGTGTTGGGCCATAGGGAAGCCCTGAGACACCCTGGGGGTGAGAAAGCACAGTCTGAGGTGTGGGATAGCCTGAGCTGGCTCAGGGGTCCTTGGGCCTGAGAAGAGGCTGGGGTCTTGGGATTCCTAGGCTCTTGGGCACCCAGCTGCCACTGGAAGTCTCAGAAGAACTGAGAATGGAATCTGGGCCAGCAGGCTTGATCTAGCCCTGGGCTGGGGGTAAAGGCAGAAGCTCTGGCTGGTCCCAGGGTGGTTGTCCTTGGTTTGATGAGCGGCATGGGCTTGGTGGCAGTTGTGGCTGGGAGTGTAGAGAGGCCTTCTACAGGAAATTAGATAGCAGCTCTATAGGCAAAGGCCTTCTTCATGGCTCTCCATGGTGGATCCCAATGAAAAGAGACAGTCTGTGGTTCAATATCATTTATTGCCATGGTGAAAGTGGATGTGTAAAACCATACCCCACTTCTCAGGGTGGGCCTGAGATTAAATATCGTTTGCAGAGAGAATGAAGGGGACGGAAACTTTATTGGCTAAGCCCACTAAGACTCTAGGTATCTCATTAGATACAAATCTGTCTTGAGCTTACACGACCATAAGTCATGTCCTTTTCTTCATCTACATGTGGAGGGCTTGAGGCATTGCCCTTATGTGGCTGATAACCCACAAATCAATGGAGGGCTATGGCTAGTGACAAGGGCCTGGTGCTTGGGAGTAGGTGAAGCTCCTACCATCCCTTCAGGGTTTCCAGGGTTTCTAGCTTTATCTCAACTGGGTACCAGGCTCGTGTTCATAATTCCACATCAACAGGATTCTGAAATTGAATTTTGCCTATAAAGAGGGTGTGGATATAGGCATCATAGACATGGGCATCACAGATATGGGCATCATAGGCACGGGCATCATAGGCACATTTATCACAGACACAGGCATCACAAACATGGACATCACTGACCCGGGCATCACAAACATGGGCATCACTGACCCGGGCATCACAAACATGGGCGTCACAGACACAGCATCACAGACATGGGCATGACAGAAATGGGCATCAAAGACACAGACATCACAGACATGGGCATCACAGACTTGGGCATCACAGGTTTTTGGGTTATAGTGGGGCTCCTGCGTCCGCCCCAGGGTTAGGGCCACTGGGAAGATGGGATGCAAGAAGTTTGATCAAGCTCACCCCATGGCACTGCCAGGCCCCGGGTGAGGGACACCACCCGGGGGTGGGGGAGTGTGGCCTAAGGTCCCAAGCACTTCACAGAGCCAGCTCTGTCTGGTTCTAAGGCTCTTGGGCATCCTCGGTGCCACTAGATGCCTTGGAAGAGCTGAGAATGGAGTGGGGACCCGTGGGCTAGATCTAGCCAGGGGGCCAAGGGGGGAAAGGTGTGGAGGAGCCAGGCTGGGTCCTGCTGGGAACTGAGTCTTTGGCTTGTCAGCAGCTGGCTGGCTCGAGGCTGGAAGTGCTAAGAGGCCTTCTGTGGGAGACTAGACACAGCTCTTTAGACAAAGGCCTGTTCCATCATTCCCCATAGTGAATCCCGGGGACATAGTGAAAAGAGACAGTCCATGGTTTTAGGGCGCTTATTGTCATGGCGATGAGTAAAACCATACCCCACAACCTCAGGGTGGGCCTGAGGTTAAATACCTTTTACAGGAAGAAGTGTCTGGGAAGGGGAGTTTATTAGCTAAGCCTTTAGGTACCTCATTAAAATGGAGATGTCTTGAGGCTACGTGACCACACCTCTACCTGTGGAGGGGCTTGGAGTGTTGCTCTTACATGAATGATGGTCACAGACCTATAGAGAGCTCCGGCCTCCTGTCAGGAGCATAGCAAAACATCTACTGTCCCTTGCATGGTTATCCCCTGCTGGAAGACTCCTAATGAGGACCCCCTAATAGGTGGCTGGGGTTTTAAACCTTAGCTCAACCAGAAACCAGGCTGCCTTTTAAGGTCCTACACACAGGCACAGACATCACAGGCACATGCATCACAGACATGGGCATAACAGAAATGGGCATCACAGAATCAGGCATCACAGACACAGTCATCACAGACATGGGCATCACAGAAATGGGCATCACAGAATCAGGCATCACAGACACAGTCATCACAGACATGGGCATTACAGACACACATCACTGACATGGGTATGACAGAAATGAGCATCAAAGACACAAGCATCACAGACATGGACATCACAGACCTGGGCATTATAGGTGCACAGACATGGGCATCATAGGCACAGACATCACAGGCACAGGCATTATAGGCATGGGTATCACAGGCACGGGCATCTCACTCACAGGTATCGCAGGCATGGGCATTGCAGACATGGGCACCACAGGCATTGGCTTCACAGACATGGGGTTCACAGGCACAGCACCACAATCATTGCTTCATGGGTAGCAGCATCAGGAGAATGCTAGGCACTTGGAACCATTCAGGACAAACAACTACCAGTCCTGCAGTAAGGAGAGGGATGGTCTGTTGGTACACATTGGTGGTGATGAGCCTTATAGAAAGCAAAGCCAGGGGCAGAATTTTTATAATTTTAAATATATGAACAAGTAAATGAGAGAGTAAAGGAGTGAGCTGTAATTCTCTACTACAAGGTCCAACAAAGAAAGTGAGGCATCCTGGAGTAAGATGAGACTTGGCATTATAGTAAGAACATATAATGGTTCTTATCAGGCAGTGTGAAGAGAGCCAAGTAGCCATCTTTCCTGAAACCCTCTGTTCTGTTCCTGGTTTCCTGAGGCATTAAGGGATTTTTGACCTCACTACACTTAACCCTTGACTCTTTTTCTCTTATTTTTGGGGATGTGGGACCAACAGAGTTCTGGTGGTCAACCAGCTTTCTGAATTACTGAGTCCAGTCTTTAAGCAAGGACTGAGCTTTCCTGAGAGGCCAGGGAGCTCCTAAGTCTTTTCTATTACACTGGTAAAGTTCTGTGTGCACAAGGTCCAAAAGCTCATTCGTTGACAACCAGAGAACTCTAGTCAGACTGGATTAGACAACTGTCCTCAGTCTGGACTGTGCATAGGGAGTAAAACACTTCTCAGGTAGTAAGAAATGAAGGAAAAGAGTCCACATAAGAGAGAAGAGTGAAGGAAGTCTGAGATAGCCTGGCGTAGGAGGAGATGGAGGTGCCCTTTTCCTTCAGGTCTGGAGGGGAGTAGCACCAGCTTCACCAGGATGGAAAACTGAACTTATTTAGGGACCACCTACAAAGGATCTGCTGAGTGGTGGCCAAATCTTCCAGGGCAGTGGCCTCCAGCTTTCTTTCCTGACAGCCTCCCTTCCCTTCCCTTCCCTTCCCTTCCCTTCCCTTCCCTTCCCTTCCATTCCCTTCCTTCCCTTCCTCTCCTTCCTCTTATGCTTGAGGGTTTATTCACTACCCCAAATCCCCTGGAAGCTCAACTGGAGTGGGGTTAGGATGGAGTCTCTCTCAAGAGCACACCCAGTTTAGTGGGTGTGGAGGTTTGAATATGCTTAGCCCAGGAAGTGGCACTATTAGGAGGTGTGGCCTTGTTGGAGTGGGTGTTGTAGCAGGATGTGTGTCACTGTGGGGATGGGCTTTGAGACCCTCCTCCTAACTATGTGGGAGCCAATCTTCCACTAGCAGCCTTCAGATAAAGAGGCAGAAGGCTCCGATCCTCCTGTACCATGCCTTCGTGAACTCTTCCATGCTCCCACCTTGATGATAATGGACTGAACATCTGAACCTGTAAGCCAGACCCAATTAAATGTTGTCCTTATAAGAGTTGCCTTGGTCATTGTGTCTGTTCACAGTAGTAAAACCCTAACTAAGACATTTGGAGGACTTTTGAAAGTTTTGGTGGGGTGTGTTTTTGTTTTTCTAGATAGGGTTTTACATAACCTTGATTGGCCTGTAGCCTTATCATGTAGACCAAACTGGCCTTGAACTTATATGGTTCCACTTGCTTCTGGCTCCCTAGGATTAACAGCATGTGATACCGTGCCCAGCTGACTTCTGAACGCTATTAGGCCACAAAAACCTTAGAAACTGAAATTCAAAGATGGAATGTGAGAAAAGACAACTCATGGGATCCTCGGAGCATCCTGTAGGTTGAAGAGACCTCTTCTCTTCCTGAAGAGAGGAGAGACTTCACAACACACAGGAAACTCAGAAAGCTTTGAGAGCCACAGGCCCTCTGGAGATTACATAGGCGTTAAATGCTTGCTAGAGGGAGCAGACTCTTCAGTGGGATTGCCTTCAGGTTGTGCAGACAGCCACAGTGATGCATCTTTTGAAGGTTTTCACCTGTGCTTGGATGAGTTTCTCAGTGAGGCAGCTGCCTCTGAGTCACCCACACTCCTTTAAGTAACCCCAGTCAGCTTATTGGTGCACTGGTTGGACCTCGGTGGGGTCATTTTGAGGTTCCCAGTCCACACCCTTTCTGGAATGAACAGATCCTTTGTTCACACCTCCTCAGGAAAAGTCACACCTTCTACCCTTCTTCTCCCCTGCCCCCACTTCTAGCCATTCCTACACATACAAACTAGGTGTCCTGTATGTGCTAGAACCTGTCAGCCTTTGTCGTGTTTGAAAGAGGTCTTGTTGGACTTTAGAATCTTCACACACATTCTACTTCCTAGCCCAGCATCTCCCTATGTGGACACTGCTCCTCTGTGAGGGAGAGACATAATTCATAACCTCTTGCAGGGAATTATAGCCAGTAACAGGCAGAGCCAATTTGTGCTTCCCCATTGGGGCAGGCAAAATCAATTAATGATGAATGTAAAATGCCCAGGCAGGCCTGATGGCAGAGTGTGGCCTAACATCTGGAGATGATAAGGAATTTTCTGAAGCTGAACTAATAGGATGATAGGAGAGAAAAAGATCAATCTCATGTACAATGGGCAGAGAATCCAGAGTAAACAGTAGCTAGGCTCGGACGTCCTTGCATCTGCACTGACTCTGAAATAAAGGGCAAGTCAGTTGACCATTCAACATAGGTATTTACTTATGGACTCACTCAACAGAAAAGTCTACACAGAGGTGAATGAGCACTTTCCAACAGGAGCCAAGGGGAGACAATGAGGCCCATATGCCCTAGGTATGTGCCCTGTAGGAGAAAGGGGGAGAGGGGGAGGAGCCATCATGTGTTCCCCTAATAGAACCAAGCGGTGGAGGGCTGAGTTGTAGGCAAGGATGCTAGGGGCTCCTGGAGGTCTCCTTACAGTGTGCACTGTGTGGGGCAGATGGTACACTGATCTTTATTTATCTGAGTTGTTGATCTCAGAGGAAGTCCAGCCTGCTGTGATCAGCAGTGAGGATTTGGGAAGCTGACGGGTGATTTTCAGGGGGCCTCCAATCAAATAAGCAGCCACATCTGATATTGGTCTTTTAAAGAGTTTTACTTATTGTATTATTTTAATGTGTCTGAGTGTTTTGCCTGAATATATGTGTGTGCATCACATGCATGGAGCCTGAAGAGGGGAGTAGATATCCCAGGACTGGAGCTACAGATGTTGTGAGCAACTATGTGGGTGCTGTGAATTAAGCCCAGGTCCCTGGGAGAGCATCCGGCGCTCTTCACTGCTGAGCCATCCTGCCTGCCCTGATATTGATCTTCCCCCATCATTGCTGTTGTTTCTTTTGGAAAGAATGGAGTGCTCCCCCCACCCCTCTTTTTTTTTTAGCACAGAGTGTGAACCTTAACCAGAAACAATGTTAAGGATTAGGGGTCTGATGGAACTGAGAAGGACTCTCCTTTTCCCCAGACCAAGAAGTTAATTTGAATACCCCAACACCCACAGTTCTGAAATAAATGCCTTGACCAACATTGGGCTTCCTCAGTAGATCTGAGACTGTGTAATATGGTTTACTGGGGAAGTGATCCCAGAAGTCATGGCAGAGGATTTAGGAGAGAGGCAGGGAAGAATGTCTGTAAGCAGGGATCTCCTGTGGACATCGGGGTTTGGCCCTACTGGGACACCTGGGAGACTGCAGAGAACACCTTAGACTGTCCACAGAAGGTAAGAAAACCAGGTGTTCATGTAGGGGGAGGTATTGGTTCCCTAATTGGTTCTTGATTGTGTCAATAAAGGAGGTGGAAGCCAATTGCTGGGCAAAGGGAAAAAGGTGGGACTTCTGGGTCCCAGGAGGAAGAGAAGGGTTCAAGAGGGAGGAGTGAGAGCAAGTGGTCGAGAGGAGGAAGTGGCAGACATGTAGGTCTTGGGGAACCTGCAGTTTGTAGCCTCCACGTGGAGGAGGCCAAGGAGGATGGGGCAGGATACTCTTCATCCAGCCATTGAGTTATCTGGCTAGTTTTAAAATATTAAGGCTGTCTGGTGTTTTCCATCCATGGCGACTAAGGTGGGCAGGAGAAAGGGCATGGCCAGGGTGGTCATTGGCAGCTTGGCAAAGCTAGTCACAAGAGGTTGAGGGAGCTTGGGTAGAGCTCTCAAGAAAGAGCTAGTGTGGTTTTAAAATTACATGCAGTGCAACATGCTCACCTACTTCCTGGGTGCCTCACCAGATAAGGTTTGTATGAGAGAAGCCAACTGTTTTAGTTTGCTTTCTGTTGCTGTGTAAATACCTCAACAACAACAACAATAACAACAACAACAAAACAACTTAGGAGAGGAAAGGGTTTATTTCAGCTCACAGGTTACTGTCCATCAGGAAGGAAAACTGAGGTAGAGCTCGAGGCAAGAACCTGGAGACAGAAACTGAAACAGAGACAGTGGAAGCATACTTCTTACTGGCTTGCTCACAGACTTAACTCACCTTTAGCCATATTTCGTATACATCCATTCCAGGAGCATCTTCTTGGGATTGGTGTCACCCGCAGTGGGCTAGGCCTTCTGACATCAATTAGAAATCAAGAAATGCCCCCTATAGACACACTCTTTGACCAACCTGAGGAAGACAATTTCTCAGTTGAAGTTCATTCTTCCAAAGTTTGTCAAGATGACAGTGACGATTAGCCATGGCACTAACCCTTTGCTGCACATGAGTGCTGAGAACCTTAGGAGAAGAACCTTCTGATAGAAGGACATGTGGTCAGGATGGAAGGATGTCCACTGTCCACTAAAGCTGAACCAGCCATTGGGGGCCGGGGGATGTGAGCAGAGTTCTGAGAGAGTCTGCTACAGACTGTTGGTTCTCATCTCCTTTCTGGTCATTATGGTTGTAACTTCTGCAGGGATCTCACTCCTATGATGACCTTGATGGATCAATTTGTAGGTAGTCTGTCTTGATCCACCAGGAAAATGCCTTGGAAGATTGGTAAGATTAGGAGGACCATGCCTTCTCTCCTGATGCCTATTCCTCTTGGTAAGGTGATGGTTAAGGGATCCCTGGATGCCTTGTGTGTAAGAATCTTCAGGTACCACGTCACTTCTTCAGACCATGGGTAGAATACAGAACTCTGAGAAACACTGGGGTCAAAGTAGTCTGAAGCCTGGGATACTATGGGTCATCATAGTCTGAGGCCTGAAATGTCATGAGCCATCCTGTATATGAAGGGTGGTATAGATCACTCAGGCATGTGAGGATGCTGACATGTATACCTTTCATTAGTTGGTTTGATAGCTAATCTTCTCATTCTTTTTTATTGAAAAAATTCATACGATATATTTTTCCTCCTTCAATTCCTCCCAGGCCCTCCCCACCTCCCTACTTACCCAACTGTTTCCTTGGACCCATCCATAACTTGTGGCTCTTACAATCTTTCTGCCTCCTCTTCCGCATAGATCTCTGAGTCTTGAGGGGAGGGATTTGATGAAAAGAGATTCCATTTGGAACTGAGTGCTCCAAAGTCCCTCATTCAGTGTACATGTTCTCTCTCTCTCTCTCTCTCTCTCTCTCTCTCTCTCTCTCTCTCTCCTATGCTCTTTACCCAACCTCCTCAAAACAAAACAAAAAAAAAAAAAAAAAAAAACCAACCCTAAATCCTACAGAAATGAGAATCAAAACAAACAAGCAAAAAGTCAATAAGACAAAAAATGCTTAAACACAGGAAAATGAAACAAAGATACTACTGAGCTCATTTGTGTTGGTTACTACTACTGGCATGGGGCCTTCCCTGGAGTGTGGTTGAATCCTGTTACGTGAGGAAGACTACACTCCCTTGGAATCATCCAACACTTCTGGATTTTATGATCTTTCTGTCTCCTTTCCCACACAGATTCCTTGAGCCTTGAGGGGAGGGATTTAATGAAAACATCACATTTAGACCTGAATGCTCCAAAGTCTCCTACTCACTGCACACTGCCTAATTTGGGGTCTCTATGTTAATTCTCATCTATTGCAAGAAGAAACTTTCCTGACGAGGGCTAAGCAAGGTACTGATCCAGCATGGTGTCCTTAGGAGTTATTTTATAGCTAAGTTCCTTTAGCAGACTAATAGCAGCATATTTTCTCCTACTATGACCTATCTAGACCAGGTTCTTGGCTAATTTAGCAGTGTCAGGTACAAACTCCATCTCACAGGGTGGGCCTTAAATCCAGTCAAAACATTTGTGCCATTCCTGTGTTAATACAGCTAGCAGGCATGTACTGTACTCATAGTGCTGGTGGTGGTGTGATATTGGTGGTTACTCATCTCCTCTGGTAGCATGCAGACTACTGTCCAGAACCATGCACACTAGTCCGTAGGTATGAAGCTTCTAGTTAGGCACCAGTCTGACATCTCCATGTTCAAGTGCTGTCATATGTAACAGGCCTTACCATCAGGGTGCAGAGCAATATATATGTACAGCTTTGAAAATAACCTGTGACGTTTGGGGGTTTACATGGGGCGCCTTTGACCAATTAGTGTCCATTATCTGAGATCTAAAGCCATTGATTTGTGTATGTTGCCTAATATTAGCCATATAAAGCAGAGTAAATTAGGTCTTATGTGCTTCATGGCTGTAAGCAGCAGACAATGGACGCTGAAATGTTTTTCAACAGTAAAGCAAAGGGCAGAGTGAACACTGCACTGGAAAGTTCTGGAAGTTTAATATATGATCCAGCTATTGACATGAGTAATGCCATGGAACAAATTCCTTCATCTCAGTGGTTTATGACAAGAAATGTTTATTTAGTCCATGTCACAAGGTCACAATGTCACACGTCATAATGGTGTGTTTGTATATTTATGGTGTGTGTGTGTGTGTGTGTGTGTGTGTGTGTGTGCATATGGCATGTGTGTGGTGGGAGACATGCATGTTACAGGGTGCATGTGGAAGTCAAAAAACAACATTGAGAGTCAATTCTCTTCCTTCCACGTAGGTCCTGTGGATCAAACGCAGACTACCAGGGTTGGTGACAAATGCTTTTAACTTGCTGAGCAATCTGGAATCCCCTTTTGCAAGATGTGGGGAAGCACCTTCCAACCCCACCCTCCCCCTGTGGAGGGAATGAGAGACAGATGAATTCAATCCAGGATTGGACCAGGGTCATGGCAGGGTTGCTCTTCAGAAATCATTTGCTCTTCCCATTTGAACCCAGACAGTCCCGTTGTCCCTGTTCTACTGAGCCCATATGGTGTGCTGGAGCATCCTTTCAAAGCATTCAGCCCTTCCTCCCATTTGCAGAGACCCTTTGGGGGAAGGTACTTTGTGGTCCAGTGTGGGTCTGCACCAAAGTCCTAGCATCCACTGAGAGAATGCTCATTGAGGAAGCTCCCTGAAGGTTGATTGCCAATGGCCTGGGTTCCCTGGCTCCATTTCTTTACTCCAGCCTGTGTGACCGTTTCATACCCTGTGTGGGGCTGTGTCATACATCTCAGTCAACAAAGCCTTTGGATGCTGGAGTTAACATCTCTACAGGAGAGTGAAAGTCCACAGGCCTTGGAAAGATCCAGAATATGGGACTCCAGGATTACTGATCCCAATCACGAGGGGCTCTGGCCAGGTCCATGTTATCTCCAGGACCCCAAGTGTGCATTTGTGAGACTGTATTTATTTGCTGTGGACTCGTGAAGAGCCTCCTGTTTGGCCTTACCTTGTACTACATACTTTACCAGAGGTTGGGCTAGGGTGGGCAAGAGTGACCCCCACCCCATGGGACTAAATCACTGAGCCACAGGCATGCAGAAAGAGTGCAGTCTGAGAAGCAGGTTTGGATTCCCGATCTACCACTCATAAACAGAGGGACTGTTTATTAAGAACTGTTTCTGTGCTAAGGTCATAGGGAGGAGCTAGACAACAGGCTCTGGCTGTCTTGTCACTTTCCATCTTAAAGTCTTTGGCAGACCAAGAAACCAGCTGTGGAGGGACAAGGCTGGCTTGCTCCATCCTTCTGGTTCCTTATGACATAAGCCAGGCTGTGGCTAAGAGGAATGCTACAGGCCTCCCTAGCTTCAGATGCCCACAAATGGATGAAGAACAACACTGCCCAACAAGTCCATGTTTGTGTCATCTCCTTGACCACTCCTCAGGGTCACAAGTTCTTATATTATTGAGCAGACACACCATGAGCATTTGGAAGATACTTTTTATTCAGCTGTAATTATTTCTGGGCACTTATTTCTGCCCCTCCATTGCTCCCCAACTGTAGTTGGGTTGGGACCCCAACACAGGCATTTGCTGACTGTGCTCCCCTCCCTTTTGTGTCCACTTAGTCCAAGTCACAGGGCCAGGTTGTAGGATGCTGAGAGGGTCACTGAGGGCAAGATCATTGGGCAGCTATGTTCCCCTGTGAGACAGCCAGTTTAGGCCTTAATTTTATAGAGCCCCGTGTAACTTGGAGGAGTGATGGCTCAAGGAACTGGTAGCTGCCAAGCCCTGAGTAGCTTCCCACTGTTCTTGGATACTGTGAGGTCCTCAGACCGCAGGGTACATAGCTCCCTGGAGACAGGCTGGTATGGTGGCACTGAAGGTGCCCTACACTCTGATCTAGGTCTTTGAAGGCCTTCCTGGCTTGCCATGGCCAACCCTGGGCTTGTAAGCCATGGGTAGACCTGGGTGATGGCTGGCAAATAGTTATAAATAAATAATGGATTATCATCCTCCTGGAATGTACCCCGCCTGTGCATTATGACGGTATACTTATACTGCAACATCTCCAGGGCTCTCCTAAACATGTCAGTGAGCAGTAGCCCTGGCTTGCTTCCAGCTTCCTGGTAGAGCCTACCCTCTAAGCAACTCTGTCAGGATCTCTCGTCAGCCCTGTAAGCCCTCTCTGGTGCTCTCCCAGACACTGTCTTGTGAGAAGCCGTTCTCCTTTGGCCTCAAATTTGCCAGCTGCTCCCTAGGGTGCCTTTCCGTCATATCTGAGGTCACCAGTGAGGGGCAGGCTCTTCATCTATTCATTAGCCTTCTGTCTGCAGGACAGGGCTGGACTCCCATCCAGAGTCAGTTGCTTCCCAGGCCTGAAATGAGACAAGGTGCTGGTTAGCTTGGGGCGGGGTTTTTCCCAGGGCTGATGCACACGAAGGAGAGGCTGAACCCTGCCTCCCAGGCTGTGCAGCAAACACTTTCTTTGTTAAGGTATCATTCCAGAGCAGACCCACACTCATTCCAACCCCACGGACCCACAGGTGTCTCTACTACACACACACACACACACACACACACACACACACACACACACACACTTTAAAATAAGCCTTTAAGAAGAAGCAGTCTTGGGTTCCACCCTAGACACACAGATTTAAGTCTGTGTTTGAGCAGAATCTTTACACCCATGACCATGAAATTTCAAACAAGGTATGAGTTCATAGTTCATCTGCCCAAATTTTGGATAGCTTGCTAGGTGCACGAGGGTGCTGCTCAGATCTTTTGGGTGAAGTGATGACCACATTTTGAAGTTTCAGTGGTCAGGGAAGCTGAAGGGTGAATGGGTGAGAGCAGTGAAGTCAGCTGGAAAAGTCAGTGTAGCCAGACGCAAGTGGACGTGGAGCCCAGCTGGGAGTGAGGACCGTGGGCTCTATTCCTACAGAACTATTGAGGCAGAATGATGATTACAACAACCCACTGAGGGGTAAGAGGGTAAAACAACATGGCTCTTGTCTGCAGACCTGCAGGGCCAGTGCTGTGCATGAGGCCCCACCATGGAATTTAACAGAGATGACCCTCTGCCCCCCCCCCTTTTTTAAAAAAGATTCTTTCAAAATATTTATGTATTTATAGTGTGTGTGTGTGTGTGTGTGTGTGCGCGCGCGCGCGCGCGCACGCGCACGCTTGTGTGCCTATATGCCACAGCCTGTGTGTAGAGGACAAGAACAATTTGTGGCAATTGTTTTCCTTAACCACTTAGGTGATGGAAATGAACTCAGGTCATCAGGCCCCGCCCCCTTACCAGCTGAGCCATCTCAATGGTTCCCTTCCCACATACTCTGTCCTGTCCTAACCCAACACCAGGACGGGAAGGAAGTCAGGGTACGTCCTCATTTACAAAAGTTATACTCAGCTCGAGGGCCCTTTCGACACCGCAGGCCACAGCACAGACCCATGGGATTGAAATCCTACAGGTCCCGAGTAATTCTAGTGCACAGCCAGGGCTAAATCAGCTGTTTGGTCTCTCCAGTCCAAGGGCAGGTGGGGTGAGAATGAAGTCACCTGAGGCCTCAGAGCTGATGTTTCCTCTACACTTGATGAGAAGCCTGGGCTAGAACTAGCTAATGCTGCTATTGGGAGCCGGAAGAGAGCCTGGATGAGCTCCCACCTCTGAAGTCTGAATTCTCCCAGATACCAGCATGCAGCAGTGCCCAGGAAGGCTGAAGAAGGTGATGCCTCTCTGCTGCTACCCAGCAGAGCTGAGAGTACACCTCCTCATGAGAAGGGCCCACCACACAGCCTTTTGGGTGCCATTTTTGTTGCACTAACTGAGTTGCAGTTAGGCAACAGATCTGCAGAGACGTGAGGGCATACCTGAGATGGAGGGTACCACCATCAACCTACCACAAAATGAGGCCCTATCTCATTACCAGGCCACCTTCCCTGCTGCCAACTCTGGTGCGCAGTACTTTATGAGAGACTATCTCTGAAGAGACTCACTGAAGGGTGAGGGTGGATGCTATCTCTGACACAGAAATCACAGCATGACCTGCCCAAGGCTACATATGGCAGAGATGGCTTGACTTGAGGTCTTGTGCTTCCTAATCGCCTCTCTCTTCCTCCCCACCCCTGCCTCTGACCCTTGGAAGGGCTCCAGAATTCAAGCAGGAGTTTGAGGTATGTTGGTATGGTCTTTTCCTGGCACCTCCGGAGAAGGAGAACTTGTGGTTATGGAGTCACTCCAAGGGATTTTTCCAGATGGAAAAACATCCAAAATTCAAGAATTAAGAGAGATTGTAAAAGGAGTCTGCAGAAACAGGCCAACCTTATTTCCTCAGATGTCAAACCAATGCTTGGCAGCGGAAGGGCAGATTTGACTCCATGGATGATGAACACCCCTGTGGGGGACATATACCTGTCTGCAGGTGCCCCTAGCAGGGATTTAAACATTTTGCTGGCATTTCCCTGGGTCCTAAATCAAGCCGATTCATGCTGGTTCTTGGCGCTTTCTCAGAACAGGGAGCCCTATGTTCAATTGCCCCCTCTGGGATCCCGCTTCCGCTATAGTCACAAATTCCCAGTAATGAGTGCTGGGAAGAAGCCACGACAGGATGGATGCTAAATTAAGAGCAGAGAGTCCCAGGCAGGGCAGGGTGTTTGCTTTGGCTGGGGTGGTGCAGGCCTGGCTGCTGTTTGCCAGACAGCCGGGTCTGATAAGTGGGCTTCATGCAAAATGCTACATAGTGGGCCCCCAGCTATCTGCTGTGTATCTGGACAGGTAAAGCCTACTGGCTGTGTGGGACACGGCCCCTTTAACCCCTTCTCCATGGCTTCCCCAGAGTCTACATGGTTAGTAAGAAACCAGAGGGGCAGGGGCAGTTCCTTTGAGAATAACAACCGGATTGTGGGACTTCTGCTTCTTTTGATGAATTGCTTCCAGGCTGCTGTTCTGTGAACAACACTCCTGGCTGCAGGTCCCAGGAGGCTGTGGCTCTACTTTCCAATCCATCCTGGTCCTTTTCCCCAGAGGCCAAGAGGTACAGCAGAGAGGGCCACTCTTTCTCCTTGTGGCTTCTGAGACAGTGTAGCTTAGTGGACAGAGCAGCAGAACACGTGGGCTTCCTTGGCTCTGCTTCTCTATAACTGGACAAGCTTGGGCAGCTTCTTCAACTGTAGTAAGCTCAGATCCCTCATTTGTCAGAACAGGGGTCAGGATCTTGCCTCTGTTGGCCTTATAGTGTGTCAGGAGCATAGAATGCAGTAATATAAATGAAAATCTTTGCTGACTAGCCAAGAAATAGAGGGAGGGAGGGAGGGAATGAGGGAGGGAGGGAGGGAGGGAGGGAGGGAGAGAGAGAGAGAGAGAAAGAGAGAGAGAGAGAATGAATGAATGCATGTGTAAGTGAGTTGCATGCCTGTGTGCACATGTATGCATGTGAAGGCCAGAGTTCAATCTTGGGTATTATTATTTAGAAGGCTCCCATCTATTTCTACATTAATTAATGATCTTAGAGTGTGTGCTATGGAGCTCACACATGTGGAGCTCAGAGGGCAACTAGTGGGGTTAGTTGTCTCCTTCCATCAAGGGGTACTGGGGATCAAAGTCATCAGGCATGGCAATAAACACTTTTACCTTCTGAGCCACATAGCTGGCTCCACCTTGCCTTCTGAGACAGGGTGTCTCATTGGGACTGGACACTCACCTGTGAGCCTAGACTGGATGGCCAGAAAGCCTGAGTCACCTGTCTCTGCTTTCCCTGCACTAGGATTATCAGTGTGTGTCCATGGCACTAGGATTATCAGTGTGTGTCCATGGCACTAGGATTATCAGTGTGTGTCCATGCCCAGCTTTTTACATTGGTTCTGGAGATGAAACTTGGGCCTTGTGTCTATGTAGCCAACATTACTGACAGGGCCATTTCCCCAGCCCTGATACACATTCTAAGACAAGTACTCACACCAGGCACTGATGGTATAGGCCTTTAACCCCAACACTAGGGAGGCAAAGGTAGGCAAATCTCTGAGTTCAAGGACAGCTTGGCCTACAAAGCAGGTTCTAGCCAAGGCTACACATTAAAAAACCCTGTCTCCCCCAAACAAACCAAAACAAAAAGTAAAGTGCCCAGGCTTTGCTCTGTGGCTCTTTACTGTCGGTGTCAGCAAGAACACACCATTCTGATACCAATCTTGGCCTTGCATCTCTTCTAAGAGAGTTGGGAGGTATAGGCCTCAACACTACCTCCCTATAGGCTCCCTATAGGCTCCCTTATGGAGAGGAATGAAGGCTGGCCTTCTGCAGTTCCTCATGGGGAGGCTGTTAGGGCCCTTCTTTTCCTCTCTTAGGTCCCCACGTCATCTCTTCTTACTTCCTTGGGGAGGTTTCTGGTCCCCTTGTGACGATTCATCTTGATGGTCAACAAGGACTGAAAAGTGCCTAACAAGTCGGTAAATCACATTTCTGGGTGGGCGGCATTTGCAGAGAGGATTAACAAAGCAGGAAGGAGCTACCCTGAATGTGGGGGCTCCTTCCAGTAGGCTAGGTGTCCAGACAGGGTAAAAGGGGGGAAGGAGAGAGCCTTTTCATCCTTCTGCCTGCATCCTGGCTCCATCCTGTGATCTGTTCTTCTCTGTCCTTCCTGCCTCCACGGATGGATGTTCTGACACCATGAGCCCAGATGGAACTTCATTCCCTTAGAGTTGTCTGCTCAGGTGTCTTGACACATCAATGGGAAGGTGACAGACACTTATCACGCCATGAGCTTCCTTGGCATGCTGCAACATTCCTGTCCGTACACAACGTCATCTTCACAGCCCCCACTTAACAACAGCCTCTGCCGGGCCTCCTGATTTTCTTCAGCTCCATCCCAGCTCCCCTCCTCTGCACAGTCACCCTCCCTACATAGGCCTGACCCTACATAAAATGGTGCTTGGCCACCATTACCATGTGGTAGGGCCCATGCTGCTGATCCTGGTGCTCAAACGGTGGTATCCAGTGATACTCTAGTTGTGTGCTGTAATGATAACAGTCCTCCTTCTATTCCAATGTCCTGTCCAGGTCAAACTGATTCCGTGTAAGCCACAACCAGGTAATAGAGAATCTGAGCATGATATCCACCTGGGCAAGGTGTCAGCCACATGACCCTAGACTTCTTTGTCTTATAAAGCTGTCTGTGCACAAGTCTTGGCTGTCTGTGTGGTGAGGCTGGGAGGTGGAACCTTTAGGGGTAGGGTCTATTGGGAGGTCCTTGGGTCTCTGCCGAAGCCTGAGCCCTGAATGACTCTGGTTCCTTCACCCCAGCTGCCATGAGGTTCTAAGCAAAGCAGAGCTGTTGCAACTGTTGTGGGTGCCCTTGAACTAGAACTGGATTAAATGGACCACTTTCCTTTACTGAGTTGCCCAGCCTTAGATGCAATGGAAAATGGGCAGACAGGTACACCATTTAGGAGGGCAGCTTTTGACAAGCTAAGACAATGTTAGGCCACTGGAATATTGGGGTAAGACTAAGATTAAATGGAGGCTAGGAGGGCCTGGCCTTGTTCCTGTGGGTGTCTGGGAATGAAGATGCTTGTCCACAGTAGGGGAAGATAGTTAGCTAACAAGAGAACAGACCAGTGAGGAAGGCCAGGAGGGGCCTTCTCTTCCTACTGTGGGACACCTATTTCCTTCAATTCTGGCACAGTGTCCCCAACCCTGGGCCTTCAAGTGATCTTTACATCCAAAGCTCCAAGAGGAGAGTGAGGTTTCTGGCCAGGATTTCAATGAATACCAAACCTCCCTCAGCTCCTTCCTGTTTGGAGAAGGCTGGGCAGGAGACAGAGATGCCTTCAGGGGACAGAGAACAAAGCCAAGGTCAGAAGCAGGGAGAGGGAGTGTGGCCAGGTGCAGCATGGGTACCCAGGCCACCCATCTACACACCTGGCCCTGAGATCGTGATTATTTCCTTTGCAGCTTCCTGCTTGCTTCAGCTTTCTCCCAAGTGTGGGACAGAAGAGTGGGGACAGCTGGACCCTGCAGGGGTCCCAGGGGATGTATACTCACACTTCTTCTGTAGAATGCTCTGTCTGGCCTTGATGAATGCCAGGATGTCGGAGTCTGTCTGGCTGTCTCCAGTGAGCGGGATGGATGACATGGACCTTTCCGAGATGGAGGACAAACACGCAACACAATGTTATGAGTCACTGCACCTTATACCCTGATGTTGTGAGTGCGTGCGCACATGCACGTGTTTGTGTGTGTGTGTGTGTGTGTGTGTGTGTGTGTGTGTATGTGTGTGTGGGAATATTCTCTCCTACAGAGGGTTTAAGGATTAAACTCAGGCTATCAGGCTTGTGTAGTGACTGCTTTTACCCACTGAGCCTGTTCTTCTGTTTTGGGGCACTTGGTTTTCATCTGAGCTCTCAGCTTTCCATTCCTTGTGAAAACCTCATGGTGCCTCTCCCTTCTAATTACTCTTGGAATGGATTTCAAACCCTGACCCTTGACTTCCTGGGTCCTAAGAGCCCTGACCCTGGTTCACTCCTGAACTTTCTCTCTTTTTTAACTTCAATAAATGGATCTGTGCAGTCTTGGGGCCTTTGCTCCAGCTGCTCCCTGCTCCCTCTCCCCGAGGCTGCCCCGGATGCACTGTTACACAGGTGACTGATGCTTGTTCCATCCCATCATCTCTACCCTTCTTAGTCTCTCATCCCAGACTTACTTAAGCCAACCACACCCTACCCACTTCTCTGGCAGTCAACATAGGTTTGACATCTTGATGATGTCTCCCCTGTACCCACACACGGTTGACAAGGTGTAGCTATTTGTCCCCAAGGCAGAGGCTGCTATTCTCTATCTCTTTCAAATTACAACCATATTTAGCTAAAGTGCCACTGTTAAAACTACATTTCCCAGCATCCTTTGTAGCCAAGTGGCCAAATTTGGAAGCAGAAGAGCTGTGTCAGATCCAAAAATTCTTCTGAAAAAAGGAGGATATTGGCTCCTCCCCCTCTCTTTCTTCATCTGGCTTACAGAGGCCCCCTGACTCCACGAAGTGAGTGGCGTTCTTGGACCAGGTGATGAGCTTGTTCTTGGTCACTGTGAGTTTTGATTGGCACCCTATCTGGAAAATTCTGCTCAGGAGCTTCATGTGGGGGTTGGGGTCGGGGGTTCAGGAACAGCAGTGGGAAGGGTGAGTTCCACCAGTAGAGGGTGCACTCAGCCTGAGGCAGCTCTGAGAGAAGGGCTCAGATAGGTGACTAGGGTTCTAGTCTCATGGTTCCAACAGCCCTTGCTGTTAACCTAATCAGGGCTCCAGCTTTCTGGGGAGGCTACTCAGCTCGCTTTAGTAGTGGGCAGAGGGCTTTGTCAGATCTTCACTAACTGGATTTTTTTGGGGGGGGGTGAGGGGATGACACATTTCTACTATGTAGACTTGGCTGGCTTTGAACCTACAGAGTTCTACCTGCCTGGCTTTGAACTTGCAGAGTTCTACCTGCCTCTGTCCCCCAAGTGCTGGGATTAAAAAATGTGCACCACCACACCTGGAGATGGGAGCTACTCTGACCAGGCCTCAGAGGTGAGGCAGGGAAAATCCTCTGGTTTTGAGAGTTAGATCCAAGAGAAGAATGTGGGTGGGGGTGGGAGGAAGCTTCCCAGATACCAGGGCAGAGACATCAGCTCCAGGGTCTGCCTACAGCAATGGATGGACAAGGAAGGGCTCCTCTGCCCATGACAGGGCTGTCACAGTATTAGGGGAGGAGGCACATACATACCTGTCTTGCAGCTGGACCCTGGAGCCACTGGGCTCTTGGCTGTGCTCACTGGGGCAGGGAGAGGGGAGGATTCTTCTGGCATTCCTATCACTGAAAAAAAACAAAAACAAAAACAAAAACAAAAAACAAAAACAAAAGTCATGGGAAGTTAGAAGAGAAATGCCAGGTTAATATTTAGTGGCAAACTGAATGTGTTCTCTCCAAATTCCTATGTGAAAGCCCTAGTTGCCAGAGTGATGACATTTGGAGGTACGCCTTGGTGGACAGATGACCAGATAATGACTAGATAGATGAGAGCTTGTGGGTGCAGCTCTCATAATGGGCTATTGTCCTGTGAGAGGAAGGAGATTAGGTCACAGCAAGAAGGAGGTGTCTATACATCTGGAAGGGAGCCCACAGCAAGGGCTACATCCCTGTACTATAGAATCTATAGGTTGAACTCTGCCCCTAAAGTGATGGAGAAAGTCTTTGCGACAGGATGAGGGAATGAGGCGAGACCCTCAAGACTGGGGTTGGTAATTTTACAAAAGACACAGGAGTGCTTCCTGACCCTGCCACTGTGGGGGGGCAGGGTGCTTACCAGACATCCAGCCTGCCAGCTCCGCTTTTGACTTCCAAGTCTTGAGAGCTGTGACCCAAAAATTACAGAAAAGCAGATGAGTCTGTGGCACGCATCACAGTGATGGAAAACTTATGGGACACACACAAGATCCTGGTGTGTTCCCCAGTACCAGAAAAACCAGCCACCAACTGGCCAGTGAGCCACCCAGACCCTGACATTTTATAACAGCAACCCAAGAAGACCTGGGGGCTACATGGTGATTTTCACTGTTGGAGCAAAGCATTGCCCTCCTGAAGAAGATGGACAAGCAGGTGGTGACTATGAAGATCACAGCTGTCCTTTATGGGTCTACAACCAGGCCCTCTGGCGGGGCTCTGCAGACGCCACACCACTTGGCCATTAGTGCAGGGGCAGAGATCCAGACTCACCTTCAGCAGTCTGAGGCATTCCATTAGATCTTTCGGGCATTGGCTCAGGAAAGAATTTCAGGACTAGTCCATTTATGAAGCAGAGATGGGGCTTTATAGATGCATTAAAGAAAGGCACATGACTGGAGAATAAGTATGCACCCAGAAGCAGAGGTACGGACTACTCAAAGAAGAGCCTCAAAAAGTGAGACATGTCACATTTGGGGGCCAGATCCTCAAGGGAGGAACAGAGCTGCCTGCATTAGCAGTAGCCATTTAAACCTTTCTGTGGCTCTCCAGTTATATCTCAAACGATTGCTTGGAAATCACCCCAGCCTTTCCCTTCCTTTCTCCTCTGAGAAATGGGATTATGGGATGGCTCCAGAGATTCCTTGGGTGAAATGATAGTCTGGTAAGGCAATACCAGAGCCACTATGGCTGCACAAGGGGTTTAGGACATGTCCTCTCTCTGTTTCTGTGAGAGTCCTAGGCATCAGGAGACTTACAGCTGGGAGGGGAGAGAGGCAGTAAGTGGTTGCAAACTGTTCTAGAGTCCTTGCCTCTCTGCTGGTAAGCCCACATCCAACAGATTCAGGGGTGAGGATTTCTCTGTCATGTCCCTAAATTTTTCCATGTTTCAATCTTGTTTCAACTTAGTTCCCATTGTGATCTGGACAGGAAGTGTCCCCTCCCCCTCCCAGAGGTACTGGTGTTCGTGGCTGCTATCTTTGGGGAAGGGACTGGATCCTGAGGGAGCTGCCCTCATCCTCTGATGGATTCCGCATTTGATGGCATTTGATAGATGGTAGAGATCAGGAGCTAGATCCAGGTTGGAGGAAGTAGGTTACCAGCAGAGATGGGAAGAGCATGGCTTTGGCTTCCAGGCCCTGTCTGTCTGTCTCTGCTTACCAATGTTTCCATGAGGTGAGCCCACACTGTCTCCTCTATGATGTGAGGCCTCCCCTCAGTTCAAAGCAATGGATCCCGCTGACCTCAGTTTGAAACCTCTGAAAACTTGGGACAGGATAAACCTTTCTTCCATCAAGTTGTTTTGTCACAGCAGGGAAAATCTAGACATAAGCCCTTCTGTGGTAAAGAGGAGGACGACATCATCCCCATCTTACGAGATGTGAGCAGAGGTGGAGACGGGTTAAATAGCAGAGCCCGATGCTATCACTCCTGGGAGGCCTCCACTGTGCTCCTAGCCTTCCTGTCCCACTGACTGGCTCCTGGCTGCTGTTCCAGGAGGCACTCCATCCCTTGACTGTCCTGCTCCCTGCATGGTATCTGATGACCTCATGGATGGAGGATCCACATCCAGTAGCCCACAGTATTGCCGCCTCATGGCCTCATGTGTGCTCCTTGCCCAGGATTCCTGGCTGCAGGATTTCCACATTCCTCTTGTGGAGGAGCAAAGGAAGATCATTTGTTCCCCCTGCCTCTCTAGGCTAACCTGCTGTATGCTCTGCCATATGGGCGTGGGAGCCTCTGCTTTATGTTGGGATGCTCCTCTGAAGATCGGTGTCAGAGGCGAAGGGGGCTTAACATGGTCAGAACCTTCATTTTATAGCTGGCCACACTCAGGTAGGGGGGTGAGCCAGGGTGACAGACACGTGAGATAGCTTAGCAGATCCACTGACTCTATCCAAACCCCTGATTAGGCCCACAGCTTGCCTTCCCACATATGAGTTTGGCTAATTGCCTAATGCCAGCTGTCTGCTCTCCCACCTGACATGATGACAAGGCCTCTTACCCTGGGACCATCTCCACAGGCTCAGGACTGTGAATCAAATAGACAGGAAGGGAAGCCAGAGTGTGTGGCTCCCAACCCCCTGCTCACACCCCCATGCTCATTCCCTAGCTGTCTAAAGTTTCTCTGTGGCACCCTGGAAGGAGAACAGGAGACAGGAGCTCCTCTGTGCTGGGTCTGGTGTGGGGTACTGCAGGACCAGAGACAGCCACAAGGTGGCAGACTCTGCACATTCTTCTTGAAAGAATGGCTGCCATCTTTCAGGACTTCAAGGGAAAGCCTGGAGAAGGGAGGAGGGGCTTCCTCCCACAGGAGCTACCTTCACAGCAGGTCAAGGGCAGTTTAGAAGCAGTAGTGAACCTGTGGGAATAAACCACTGGCTGTCAAACGGCCCTTTCACGTGATGCTCTCCCAGTTTAGCCTTTTTAGCCACCAGGGAACTTTCAGGATGCCACGTTCCCGAGGGTCGGAGCAAATAGCAGAGTGTGAGAGATGAGCCAGGCAGCAGGGCAGAAGGATGTGACCACCAGGGAGACAGAGGCAACCAGGGGCTTCCTGTATAGGCCAGCTGCCTGGTCTATCCCCTCATGGGACTCAGGCAGGAGGATGGCACCCTGTGAAGTGTAGAGAGAAAGGACTCCCCAGTTCCTAGGCTGCTTCCCACTCTGGGATACCACAGTTCAGATCTTCTTGCCTCTGTTTCCCAAGGTCTAGGATTAAAGGTGTGCACCATCAAGCCCAGCCCTACTAATTAATTAATTAATGAGACAGGACCTTGTTGTGTGGCCCTGGAGTTTGTTGTTTTGTCTTTAAAACTGGCTGGGTCATCTATTTTTTTCTTATCACTGCACATAAAACTGTCCTGTGTATATTTTGGTAGAAGTCTCTTGTAAGATGTGTGCTTTGCAAATTTCCTCTGGTTTGTGCATACTTCTTTTTCTTAAGAGTCCTTTTATTTTTATTAATTATGTATTTATTTGTGAGTGTGTGTTTGTATGAGTGTATGCACATGTTTGTTTAAGGATGCCTGTGAAGGTCAGGAGATGGCATTGGATCCTTTGGAACTAGAGTCCCAGGTATTTGTGGGCAGCCCAATGTGGGCGGCCGCTGGGATCTGAGCTTTAGTCCACAGCTCAGAGCAGGTAGACTTTTAACTGCCCAGCCATCTCGCCAGCCTAGTAGCATCTCTTAAAATTTTAATAAAGTTCAATTTGCTGTTTTTTTCTTTTCTGAATTTACTGATTTTTAAAACTTTCAGGCATCCCAACAGAACACAGCCCACCAGCTGCTCTGTGGTGAGAGGGTGGGCACTGTAGCGTCAGGGCAGTGTGGGACTAAGGCCTGGCATGATCTGGGAGGCCTAGGGGAATGTCAACCAGAAGGACTTTTTCTAGATACGATTTTTTAAAATTAAAAATATTAATTTTTAATTATGTGTATGTGCATGTGTGACCACAGAAGCCAGGAGTGTGGGATCCCCCTTTCCCCTGGAACTGGAGTTATCAGTGGGATTGTGAAAGACCTGAGCCCAGACTTGGAACCAAGCTCATGTCTTCTGCAAGGCCAGCAAGTGCTCGTAGTGGCTGAGCCATCTCCCCAGCCCCAAGAGTCTGGATTTGTAATGGCCGTTTCAGAAGACTTGCAAAGGCAGCACAGACAGCCCCTGTGTACCTTCCCCCTCCCCACCTATCCATTTTCACAACAGCTAATCCAGTTGCTGCTCTTACCCAGCCAGCCCTGAACCCAAGCCCCGCACACCACATGTGGCAGCTCTGAGGTTTTACTTCTGTCGGCCAGCAGCAGCACACCACCCAGGGCTCCACATTATCAGAAGCTGTCAAGTTGCCTTTGGTCTTTGTCTCTGCTGGGCTTCAAGACTCTCAGATTCCTTGTCACTTTTGAGCTGTACTGGCCAGGAATTTTATAGAATGTCCCTTGCTGGAATTTGTGTGACATTTCCCTCAGGCTTCTATAGGCACCGTCTGATGCCTCTAAAAAATGTGTGTGTGTGTGTGTGCGCGCGCGCTTCTGTACCACAGCATGCATGTGAAGGTCAGAGGACAACCTGCAGGACGTGATTATCTCCCTCCACCATGTGGGTCATGGGGATTACATTGAGGTTGTCATGACGGGGTTTGTGGTAGCGCCCCTACCCACTGAGCCTTGTTGCCTGTCTCTAGCATTTTATTTATTCTTTTGATTTTTAGAACTATTTATTTATTTATATTTATTTTGTGTATGAGTGCTTTGTCCAAATGTGTGCAAGCGCACTGCACGCATGCGTGTTGCCCTTAGAGATCAGAAGAGGGCATCAGATTCCCTCAACTGGAGTTATAGAGAGTTGTGAATGGTCGTTGCTGGGAACTGAACCTGGGTCCTCTATACGCACAGCTACTCCTAATCTCTGGGACATCTCCCTGCTCTCTGGTATCTTTTTAAAAGAGCTTCATTTCAGACTTTGCACATGGGATCTTGGTGTTCTTCAACCCAAAGGTGTGATGGCCCCTTGATGGCAGAGATGGGTGCCACTCACACTGTCCCAGCCTCTGGCCTGGAAGAGCTGAGTCTGAGGTGGATGGCTGCTGGGTGTAGAGCGGAGAGATTCTGCCACCTGTATTAAACGATTAGTAAGAGACCAGGCCATGGTGTGCAGAGACAAGAAATCCCCACTGGATCTCTACACCATTTAGAGAACCAGAGGGCACCAGATCCACTGGAGCTGGTGTTCTAGGCATTTGTAACTTAGGCAGCCCTGTGGGAGGCTGTCCAGAACTTGTCCATTTATCTCCTGAATCTTCTTTAGAACAAGGGATATTAATACCCTGTCACAACTCCCTGAGTCCTGGTGGCCCAAATATTCCTCCCAGGCCATGCTCCCTCCTGCTTAGCCAACTCCTTCGTACTCCTAAGATGGCAGGACCAGAGCTCACACTGTTGGACAACTTTTCTCCTGTTGCCATGGTGGTAGGTGTACTGACTTGGCTGTCAGAGTGAGGGTCTGAAGGGGTAGCATTCAAGAGAGCTTAAAAGACACATGCCGGATGGATTACAACCAATTGAATAGCAAAGGTAATGCAGTCTCCCAGACCTTGCAGTCTCAAGGAGGAGGCTGTCCTGACCTTTGCTGGGTGCCCCGACACAGGCCAGTGACTGTGTCCTGACTTTTCCTGGAAAGAAGCTGTGTCTGGTCCTGCTGGGGAAATGGCTTCACAGCATCCTGGAGGTTCGTGGCCGGGGAGTTTACCTGTTGGCCCAAGAAGGGATTTTGTAAGTTTAAGACTAATGCCATGGTATGATGTTCTCGTTGTAAACCTTGTCCTCTGTCCCCCAGCATTGGGCCTGAAATTGGAGACTTCAGGCTGGCTAGGCAAGGGTTCTACCACTGAGCTCAATCCTCAGCCCTTGATGTAATTCTTTAAAACACATTTTCATTTCTTTTTAAAATTCTTATTTATATGTATGTGAATTTGGGGACCAGGAGAGGATGTTGGATCACCCTGGAGCTGAAATTACACGCAATTGTGAGTCACCCAGTTTGGGTGCTGGGAACCTAATTCTGGTCCGTTGGAAGTTCTCTTAACCACTAAGCCATCTCTCCAGCCCTTTGATGTTATTCTTAAGAGGGAAAAGCCCACTATAGAAGTGTATACAATGTATATGACACAAAATTAAATCTAGACATAATTATGAGCAAAGTTTTGTTTCATCAAAACACTGTCTGTGGATGGGGACATTGTTTAAAAAGTCTGGATTATTCTCTGTTCCCTCCAGTTTTCCAAATGGAGCATATATTATTTACTTTTTTCAGGTAAAAAAGAAGTGAGTACAGTATCACCTGGCCACTCTCAGGAGATCCTTCCTGAGTGTGTGCTTCTCTTGTTCCTAAGATCCTCTTATGGAGTAATGGAGCAGGTTCCAGAGTGTTCACCTCTGTCATGGTGGCTCTGGAATGTTTGCATGTCTGCAATGGCCCAGGAGACCAATGCTGCTGTCGCAGTAATTCGGAGTCTCCCAGAACACCCTGCAAGCCTCCCAGAACCCATGAGCACAATGAGCCTGCGAGGAGCTGCTGCCAGGTGTTCCCATTGGCTTCCTGTCTCTCTGGAAAGCCATCACAGAACATCCATCACCTCCCTAGTTCTGTCTCAGTCCACCTAAGAGACTTTTATAGGATGGGCTAAGAAACTACCCACAGCTGTGTGGCATTGGCTTCCCCCGTGGCAGGGTATCTGTCGTCTCTGTTGTCACCATCTGGACTCTTTTGTTTCGGTGACAACACCCTGGATGGCAGGAGACACATGGATCTGACCAGCTTGGCTGCTTTGGCTTTCACAGTCCATAGAACTAACAAGCCATGGGAATCTGCGTGCTTCGTCTGAACACTTCTCCGGGTATTTTGAGAGGGTTGTCTACTGTCCAGTGTTGAGCTTCCTCGGGTACCTGCTGGTGGCCTCCCTCCCAGATGAACCCACTAGGAACAGTCTTGGATTCAGAGTCCCAACAGAAGCCAGGGTTGCTGTGGACGTACATGAAAATCAATTACATCTTCATTTTCCCTGGTTTCTACCTGAGATTAAGAGATGGCATCAACTACCTAGAGATATCAACAGTCTCTGTGAATTAGCTACCAACTACAGAACATATTATTTTATCATCATGGCTGGTGCAGAAATATTGAAATGCTGTCTTCATTATAACTCTGAAATCATGGTAAATGACTCTAATACTTCATTGTTAACCATACACCCAAATCTTATTAATTAATATTCCCATAGAAGGATATACATATTTTATTGCATAGCTTCATTTTAAAATTATTTTGATAGCTGTATTTCAGTCTATTTAATTTGCTTTATTTTCCCATGTATTTAATTTTAATGAACTGATTTTTTTTTATTTTTTATTTTTTTTATTTTTTGGTTTTTGTTTTCCGAGACAGGGTTTCTCTGTGTGGCCCTGGCTGTCCTGGAACTCACTCTGTAGACCAGGCTGGCCTCGAACTCAGAAATCCGCCTGCCTCTGCCTCCCGAGTGCTGGGATTAAAGGCGTGTGCCACCATTGCCCGGCTGAACTGATTTTTTTAAGTTGGGATGTCATATGGGCACTGGTAGTGTATGTTTACTTGATTTTTAATTCATATGTCAATTTATTGTGTGTGTGTTAGAGTACACCTTATAGGAGTTGGTTTTCTCCTCAAACTGTGCAGGTTCCAGGCATCAAACATCATCCTCCACATCACCACCCCCTTCTTCTTGCATGTCATTTACATGCACCACAGATACATTTAAATCCAGATTGTACATACGAGAGACACGTGCAGTATTTATCTTCCCAAGTCTAGCTTATTGAGCTTAATGCAGTTATCTCCATTGTATCCATCTTCCTACAAAGGCAATGGTTTCATTCTTCTTCATGGCTGACTAGAACACCACACTTAACCTCTCTTCTGATGATGGATACCTGCACTGGCTATTGTGAATAACGCAGCAATGAGAACACATGTGCACATATTTCTGTGCTGTGCTTAGATTCCTTCAGGTACCTACCTACCCAGGAGTGGCACAGCTGGGTAATATTGTTGTTCTAACTTCTGTCTGCTTAGGAACCATAATTCTGATTTTTATAATACATTAAAAAAATTCTTTTTGAGATGAGGTCTTGTCTTTGTGTGGCCCAGGCTGGTCTTGAACTCATAATCTTCTTACCTCTGCCTCCTAAGTGCTGTGTCTGCAGGCGTGTGACCCCATGGCCAGAAATAATGCACTGTCAGTGCTTGGCTGGGTGTCCTTGGGTGTATACCCTTTCTGTCTCAAAGTTTCATTGTCCTTAAAGTGAAGGGTGAGTTGAGGGGGGGTGCTCTCCAAGGGTAATGTGACCCTGTGACTTCCCCACTTCCATCCTACCATACCCAAGGGGTTGCATGGGGGCAAACAGAAAGCTTGGGGTTTTACTGCTGCTTCTTAGCAGGTTATCTTAGCCTTCACAACATCAGAGAGACTTTGTGGAGATTTGTCTGGGAAATATGCAAAAACCATCTACAGATATGTCTACTGTGAAGAACCAGAAACTATCTAAATATTCAAGAACAGATTGATTAAATTGTCTAAAGTATATTTACAGGATGGAACTGTGACAGTTGGAAATGACATTACAGAATTATGATATGAAAAAAAGCAGCCATTCTAAAAACTTCAAAAACACAAGGCCAACCACAGTACTTGAAGACCAACAAAATGTAGCTCTATGGTGGGGCGCTCGCCTAGTATGCTTGAGATTCTAGGCTTGAGTCCTGGTATTATACAAGCCATAAACCAACCAATGCCTCTTCCCTCTCAACACACAAACACACCTCATAAAAATGACAAAAACCCCATGGTGGTACGCATGCAGAAAAAGCATGCAGAGATATCACAAGCCGACTTGGTTCATGATTTCTACTTTCTTCTTCATATTTTCTAAAACTTCTAGAACTAGTGTGTGTGTGTGTGTGTGTGTGTGTGTGTGTGTGTGTGTGTGTGTATCTAGAACCAGGTGTGTCCAGAACCAGGTCTGGTGGCACCTGCCATTAATGAAAGGACTCAGAAGGCAGAGACAGGCGGATCTCTGAGTTCAAGGCCAGCCAGGTCTACATGGAGAAACCTTGCCTCAAAGAAAGAAAGAAAATAAGAAAGGAAGATAGGAAGGGAAGCAGAGGGAGGGAAGAAAAGGGAGGGTGAGAGAGGGGGGGTGTCAAATGAAGTCTCCGAAGTATCTTAGATGAAGTAACAGAGAACAGAGATACAATCTTTTTTTCTTTTTTTTTTTTTTTTGAGTCATCTCAGAGGCCCTGGAGCTGGAAGACAATGACCTCTGTGTTCCAATCATTCAGGGAGCACTTGCTTCATGAGCCAGGGCCAGTGCCCACAGGCCTGAAGTTTGAAACCCTCACCCATCCACCCCACTGTCTCCCAAGGAACCCAAGCTTGTACAGGACAGCCCTAACATGAACTATCTCAATGTTCCCCACAGCATACCTGCAGGGTAGTGGCCTCCTCTGCCCACCAGGCTTCGAACTCTTTCTGCAGCTTGACCTTGGCTTTGTCCATGAGCAGCTGCAGGTGCTCAATCTCCACCTTTAGGGCTTTCAGGCGCATAAATGTAGTCTTGTACCTGCAGTGGCATGAGAAGCAGCAGTGAGCTGATGCCTAGAAGTCACCTGTACATCATGGGTGGGAGAGGCTGTAAGTGAAGAGTGGCTGTGCCTCAGCAGCCTGGCAGAGCTGCCCTGGTGCTAGGAAGGGGGACGCAAGAGGGGTCTGCCAAAGCTAGAACATGACACTAGGTGTTGAGCCCATCAGAGATATCAGAGTGGATCATTTTTGTTCACTAGGCACGGGGGGAGGGAACTCCTCCAAGAATAAGAACTCCTTTTCACTGAACATGTACTTCGGAGAAGCGTGACAGTTGATCTTCAGTGTCAGCATAGCTATATTCTGAGTCACCTAGGAGACGCACCTCTGCACGTACCCGGGAGGCTGTTTCCAGAGAGCTTAAACTGAGCACGGCTAATGGACCCTGAACTGGGCAGCACCAGCCCAAGGGCTTGAACTCTGGACAGAATAAAAGGACTCGACAAGCTGAGCATCCATCTTTGCTCTCTGACTACAGAGTGTGTGGCCTCATGCTCCTGCCCAGGCCTGCCATGCCCTGATGGACTGTACCCTTAGACCGAGAGCAGAAATAAACTCTTTCCTTGAGCTGTGCTTGCAGTTGCTTTTCACAGCCATGAGGGAAGGAACTGATACAGCGAGGGCAGATGGACAGCTAAGGAAACTGCCAATGGCATCGGCAGACAGCACACGGGTGTAAGCAAAGCGTTTGCTGTGAAGCTGTGAGGGAGTGGGCGCTGGGTGCTAGTGGGGTGTGTGTGTGTGTGTGTGTGTGTGTGTGTGTGTATGTGTGTGTGTTGGGGATGATGCAGTGATGCCACCAGTAACGTGAGGCAGGAAAGTGACTTGGTTAGGACTTCTGGATCCCAGCCTTGGCATGGAGGATGAATGAATGACTGAGCCATGCTGCCTGATCCGGGAAGCCTATGTCTCCTCACCCCGCAAGTAAAATCACTTTGGGCCTCTTGAGAGCTGGGTGAAGATCTGAGGTTTTTAAGACCCAGGTTAAACTTTGGAAAAGCTGTGGAGTGAAGCCCACCATAGGCATGCTTCTTGGTTCCTTTAGAGCAGTGGTTCTTAATCTTCCTAACCCTGGGATCCTTTAATACAGTTCCTCATGTTGTGATAACGCCAAACCATAACATTAGTTCATTGCTACTTCAAACTGAGGCCTGTGAATCAAATGCTTCACCCAATAAACCACCCCCACTAAATCCAGATGTACATTTGCTTTCTGTTCACAGACTTACTGTGGCCACAGCTAGATGCTGTTCAGGAGAACAGGTTTCATTGCTACTGTTGTGGCTCATAAATATCTAATATAAAAGGTAAATGTCTGATATGCAGGAAATTTGACAGGTGACTCTTGTGGGGGTTGCGACTGCCAGGTTAAGAACCTCTGCTCTAGAGGGCACTGTCCTCATCCTGCACCACCCACCCCCCCTTCCCGTTGTAGGCCTTGCTTAAGGCTATTCCTGCCGCTCAACTGCAGTTTAAGGTTCCAGGCTGGACACCTTTCTTAAGGAGAAGCTGCAGTCCTGAAGCCCAAGGAGGCTGGGGTCAGAATTCAGGTGGCAACAAACAAACAAACAGCTGGTGACTCACTTGCTCTTTTCCTCCTCCAGCTGTGCTCGAAGTTTCTCCTCCTGGGGGTCAGGTGTGGAGGGTGGGACCACGTTCTCTGAGATTCCTGGAGGAGTAAGATGCCAAGAAGTTACAGCAATGAAGAAACATAGAAAGATAAAATGGGAAGGGGGCCAATGGCAGAGGTCAAGGGCATCAGAAGACAAAAGGGGTCCTGGGGGTTCTTTTGTGGGCCTCTGGGTGGCATCCTTGTCTTGGTTTCAGAACCACCCTCCTCCTGAGTTCCTTCCAGCCCTTTTATCTGTCACTGGAGGCAGACCTAATGGGAATGATGCCTGTGGGAGGTCTGAGCCCTTCAGTGTGACTGGCTGGTGGCTGTGACCTGGCCTGGATGCTGAACCCTCTGTGTGGGTACCTGGCTGCAGGCTGGGGGAAGGGGCCCAGAGCTCTCTTCTTGCTCTTCTGCTAATTTCCCAACCTCATGACCCCTTCCCCTATATCCCCTCCTGCTCCCCACCCCACCCCCACCCCCAGCACATACCATCACTCAGCCACCCTTCCCCCAGAATGAAGGCCTCCCTGCCACCTCCCCCAGCCCATGTGCTTTCTGAACTAGAACAGACTTAACCCTGATTACAATTGTTTGAGGTAGGTGGTGCTCCTGCATTCCTGATGAGACTTAAGGAGGCTAATTTGCCAAGCCCTGTGACTAACTTCCAGATCCTGGGTGCAAATCCCCACTGTTTGGTGGTCAGGGTGCTGGATTCAAAACTCCTGGTAGAACATTTTGGTTTTTATTCATTATCGTGTGTGTGGGAAGTACTCATATGTCCCAACATGCATATAGAGGTGGGGAACAACTTTTCAGGGTCTAGTCTCTCCTTTCACCCGGGGTTCCAGGGATCAAATGCTTCACCCACTGAGCCACCCCACCAACTCCAGTATTTCTGAGGGATGATCATTTGCTTTCTATTCACAGACTTGCTGTGGCCGCAGCTCAGTGCTATAGAGGAGAACACACATCATGGGTCACAGCTATTTCCACCAATTTTGAGCAGAGACTGTCTCTACTAATGTCCCCTTTCATTGCCACATAGGCTCTTTGGAGCAGCACAGAATGTCTTTTCTATTTCGAGGGTCCTGTAAATATTCAACACTACCACATGACAAATGTCTGGAGTCTCATTTGAAGGTTGACTTGCCCAGTTCCTTGTGTGTGGGGTTCAGTGACCTTGTTATTGTCTAATCTCATTATGGTACCTGGTACCATATTGTATCTGGGGTGAGAGGCTTGGGGTGCAAAAGGGCTCTTTCCAGCTTTTAAATATGTAAATTTCAGGCCGGGGAAATAGCTCAGTGGGTAAAGCACTTGCCATGAAAGCAAGAGGACCTGTGTTTGAATCCCCTGAACCCAAGGAAAGCTGGGCGCAGTAGTGTGCATCTGTAGACCCAGTGTCTAGGTGGGAGCTAAGGACAGGAGAGCACCTGGAGACTCAGCATCCAGCTAGCTTAGCATCCAGAGTGGCAAACAACACACAGAGGGACCTTGTCTCACATAAGGTGGAAGGTAAGGACATCCAAGTTTGCTACCAATGTCCATGTCATTCACCTGCCCACATTCATACCCACATGAGTCAAACAGTGTGTATGTGTGTTCAGTTGAGCATAGTGTCACACCTTGTAATCCCATCACTTGGAGGCTGAGGCAGAAGGATTAAGTCTGACACCATCTTGGGCTATGCACTGAAACTCAGTCCAGCCGGGATATAGGAGAACCTGGTTCAAACAAAACCACCCTCCAGAAACCCCAGATAATTCCCAGTCTATATTTCTGTAGCAAGCGAGTTACAAATGCTGACCGTTTATTGAATGCCCTCTCTCAATAGGGCATGTTTTGCCCAGTCCATTAGGCACATATGAGGTCCTCTATGCACCATGAAGACCTCGGAATAACCATGCAGGGACTGCACTATCACCTACCTCATCACAGACTTCCTGTCCATAAATAATACAGGTCACATGGCTGGGAAGGGGCAAGGCTGAAGTGTGAGTTTGGCTTGCCACGTGTTTATACCAGCTCACCATCCTGGTACCTACAGCCCTCTGTTCAGCTTGTGGTTGGTCGAAAGCCTTTCATGCTTTTTACAAGTGCTGCCTCAGTGTATCCTGTTTCAGCAGGTTGGCCCTTGATCCCAGCTGCAGCACTTCCGGCTTGTTGGGCATCTGGCCTGTAGAGATCCCTCCATCTGCCAAGTCATCCCTCTCTTCTCTGCCTCCTACTGCTTCAGTGACACATGGGCACATGTGCTAAGTGGTCACTAGTCTGCCTTTTATCTCTGTGGAACCAATTTCCCTCTCTTTCTTGCACTAGGTGAACAGGCAGGTCTATCATCTCAGCTGAAGATGACACTGGCATCCTGTGGGAACATTTCATGTTCCAGTCTTCATTACCTACAATTCTCCATGACCCCCAAGTCACAGGCATAGGGAGCCTCACAGGTGGCACATGCGGCCCTTGTTTTCTGCTTCTTTCCCTGGAGCTTTGTTTAGAGGCTGAGCACAGGACACACTGGATTCCATGTTTATTTGATGTCCCTCTCTCTGCAAAACAGCAGATGTGAACCGCAGAAAGAGGCATTTCACGCCAAGTGACAGCGGGCCTTTAAATGCTCAGGACACTTTGTTCCCTAGAGCTCCAGAGACACCCCATCTGCCTTGCAGTCTGCGGACACAGAACTCTGTCTCATCCTCCCTGTTTCAACACCTTTGACTCTGCAGCAAGGGCACACAAGGGATTCAGTGACTGCCTGGGTGATGGCTGGGGTAGGGACCAGGAAAGAGGCTGCAGGAGGAGGGTGGAGGAAGGGTTCCGGCTTTGTTTGGGAGGCAGAATCAAGGACTCTGAGGGTGAGAGGGGAAGCTGAAGGGGACTGAGTCCCAACATGTATTCATGGCCTTTTGGCAGGAGGGAGGCTCCTGCCTTTCGCTTTGGAGTGTGCTGGTTTCTGTGGGCACACTGCAGGAGTGGGGAATGCCCAGAAGCCATGGGCAGAGGGATCATTCTCAATGTGTCTGGCACAAGAATAGAAGGTTAGGTCGGCTACAGCTGGTGTAGTTGCAGTCCACGTCAATGTGTGTACCTCACCCATTCCCACCACCACAGTGGGTTCTGCTGTTCTGCTGTGTGAGCTAAGGATCAACAGGGCTGGAGGTGGTGCACAATGCTGTGTGTGTGTGTGTGTGTGTGTGTGTGTGTGTGTGTGCGCACACACACACACCTATGTCAGTGTGCATGCAGAGATCAGAGGACAACTACGTAGAATTGGTTCTCTCCGGTTGTCAGACTTGCCCAGATGTTACCTGTGAAGCCCTCTCCTAGCCCCTTAAGAGATGTGTATGTAGTGGTGACTGTTGGCCCACTCTATTTCAGAAGGATTAATTCTAGAGACAAAGACGAACCTCAGTCAACAACAACAAAGTTAGGTCTGCACTATAATACAATACCTGGAAAACCAAGCTGGACAAAGGCTGAGAGCGTCGTGGGTGGCCTTTTGGAGGAGGGGCAATAAGGCAGAGACTTGCAGAAATTAGGCAACAGAGAAGCATGTGAAGGTCTCAGGCGTGAGCCTGCTTCGTGCCTATGGGCAACAATGAGAAGGCCTGTTCCTCTGCAGGAGTTGGCAAAGAACATTAGGAGCTGAGGTCCATGAGGAAACTGAGGCAGAGTGTGTTTGACCTCTGTAGGCCATGGTAAGGACTCTGGCATTGAGGCTGTGAGAAGCTGAGGGGATAGCAGGGGTGGGGGGTGAGGGTGGGGGTGGGGGTGGGGAGTCCCCTGATCCAGTCTTTTGTAGCTGATCTGAGACTACAGTGAAGAGCCTCTGATGAGGGCTGGTGGTGCCAGGATTCTCTAAGCTTGTTGAAAGGGTCTGGGAAAGAGGCCTGGGGCTGGGGCAAGGGACCTCCAGCAGCTGGGATAAAGGCACAGTATCCTTGAGACACAAGCTACCGGAGGCCAAAGGTGATGTTTGTTTTGTAGACTGTGTTGTGACCCACCAGGAGACAGGAGACAGCCCCTGTGAAGAGGAGCCTGGCCAAGTAGTCAAAAGGAGACAAGTGAAAACAGACTGAGCAAGGACAGAGGGGAAAGAGAAAGGCAGCTTGGGCTTGCAGGCCTTTGTTTCCACTGGGACCCTGGCCATAGGCAGAATGGGCAGTCACCTGACAGGAGGCACAGGGGGAGCCATCCTTTCAATGATGGGATTCTATCTGGAACAGTGGTACAGGAGGGGCTAGTCCTGAGTGACCTGTGAGGCCACTATGCTGAACAGCAGGCTCCAAAGGAACACAGAAAAGCAAGAAGAAAGGCTTTAGTTTTACCCTGGAGGATGTCTATCTGGATGTCACACAAGGAGGAAGCCCCAATCAGCCGAGTAGCATTCTTCAAATCAGGAAGTCGGAGAGTTGGGCACTCAGTCCCCTCATTGCTGGGGAGGCCAGCCAAGAGGGGGGCCCTTCTGCCTGAGCTTGTTCTACTGGGGATGTCTCTAGCCCCCACTTCTGCTTCTTCTTCTCCAAGATCCTCCACTCCACAGTCTACACAGTTATCTGATGCCTGAACTGTACGAAATCTCATTTCTCTGGTTCGGTGGCTCTTGACTGAGGCGCTCATTGAAATCACTTGTCAAAGCACAGCGGCAGCTAGGCCCGGGTCCAGACCTGCTGAGTTCAGATTTGTTAGCATGTCCCCCAGAGATCTTGATGCCACCCCTTGTTAAGGAACCAACTAAGGCTTTGAACCCTTCACTGTAAAGGCCTGTGCAAAAGTTCCAGAGACTACAGGACCTGCAAGGGAGACTGCATGTGGGATGTAGTGTGTCTTCACAGCTCTGGCTTGCCCTGCAGACATTTGAGGGCCACTGTGATGAAGGGGGAAGAAGGTCAGGGTTTTGCAGGAAGGAACACACTCTTTGAGGCCAGAGCTGCCTGCAGGTGGCCTTCATTAGGTGCTTGGCAGAATCTGTGTAATGATATGCACCACATGGCTGTAACTAGACCTCCCAGGTGAAATCTTCCCACTGCCTGTTCACACACATAGAGGACTTGGTCTTATCAAAGCCAGGGTTTCTTCCTCTGCAATCGATCCAGTGATGAAGGGAGACACAGGGAGCTCACTGAAGTCCATATTGACTTACCCTAAGTGGGTCAAGGTGATGGTGTTTCACTGGAATGACTTTCAGCTCTGCAGCAGGGTCAAAATAAAGCTGCAGTACGCAGGTACTGGCTTGTAAGGACTGCCATTTACTAACCAAAATACAACAACCTGTGCCGAGCTCCCACTGGGCATGTACAACTTAACCTCTGTTATGAGCAGTAGTCTGCCAAAATCTAGGTCATCCCATGGGACTCCGGGAAGAAACCTATCGCACTATCTTAACCATACTAGAGGTACGCAGGCAGACAACAATGACAATTCCAGTCATGATGGGAAGCTGAGAGGGGCCTTCTGGGCTTCTGTAGAGTGTATGTAGACTGTGGGTCCTAACCTAGCTGTCATTTGACCAGGGCCTAGCATGGGAGGAGGCAGTAGGCTCAGTTGTTCTCCCATACTAGACAGGGTATCAGAGCAATTAGGCATTTCCTTAGCTACCCAGTGAATTCTTTCAACACCCACTCTGGGTCTCTGCAGTCTAAACTGCCTTGTAGAGACATAGATCACTCAGCCTCCGCTTGTTTGAGGAGTCAAAGCATCTACTCTCATGGAGATTAATGGTGTCAGTGGCTCAATCACCACAATGGTCAGCAAGCTTCTAGCTTCCCAATTAGACCATTTCCTGTGTGATGGCTCACATTTATTGTCAACTGAAGTCATTATACTGACGGGTCCTCCGCGCCATTATCTATCTTGGTGTCGACTTTATGGAACCCACAGCATGCCTGGACTTCCGTTGTGGTGAGAAAGCCTGGAACACATGCCTGGCCATTCCTGGGACATACTCATTCTGCCCCACATTCCCTGCACACACTACCTGTCATCCCCTCAGGGAGAGCAGATGATCCTTGAGAGGAGGAAGGTGACAGTTTAGTACAACCACACATGCCTACCTCATGGAAAATCACAGGCAAGACAGCCCCCCTTCTACCCTGGGCTGCTGCTGCCCCAAATCACATGCCTTGTATGGGGTTCTTTCCATGCCCAGAGGAGGAGCAGGGTCACAGAGAGAGACAGTGTGCACAGGGTCAATCAACAACATGGTGGAGACTCCATACCCAGGAAAGACATTCCTCATACTTGCTTGAAATAGTGCTGTGGTCACCCTTGCTCTCTCTCCCACTCACATCTGTCCACAAACCTTTCTGTACTCCTATCTTTCCATGTTCTCTAATCTACCCATGATCCTCTCTCCACACTCCTCATCTCTAAGCTCCTTCTCTCAAGGCAATGTGTCTCTTGTGATCCTCCCTCCAGGCACAGGAGAGATGGTTCTGTGGCTTGGAGCACACTGCTCTCCCAGAGGACCCGAGTTTGGTCCTGGGCTCACAATGGTCTGAAACTCCAGATGCCCTCTGCTGGCCTCCTTGGACATTACACACATGTACACAGAAGCTCAGGCAGACACACATATGTGCATATAATTAAAAACAATAAAAATAAATCTTAAAATCTTCTTTTCTGCCCTCTCAGCTTTGTGGCTCTGTTGTGACCACATGGCTGTCATAGTGACTTCCCAGAAGGGAATAAGTATGAATGGATATCTTGAGACCAGTTTCCTCTTTTCTAATTGGACCCAGCCAGCATGGCTGCTCTGTTGTTAGGACATGCAGGGCAGCGTGGTTTCCCTATGCCAGAGAGAGTGACTCAGATCTTCTCTCTATGGAGATCTGAACGGCACTGCCAAGTAGTGTGGGCCAATCCCTGGACTGGCTTAGTCAGGAAGGTTACTTTGGTTTATTTGGTGATTATTTATCACACACAGGAGCCACAAATGGGCCCCAAGGTGGACCACAGTGCCGAACTGGCACATCATCAAGAGGACGAGAACTGGCCGAGCTCCCTTGACTCTAATGTAACTTCAGACAAGGACCTGAGTCCTGGGAGATACGTTGAAAAATAAAAACAACTATCCATTTTCCTCCAGCCCACATATCTTTTCTTAATTGAGGTTTGGGATGTGTGCATGGAGATGTGTTCTCTTCCATCAGACCCAGCAAGCAGGGCTTGAAAGAGACCAACGAAGCTTGGTATGTACCCCATGGTCCACGTGGGCCCAAATGAGAAGTGAACCCTAGGATCAAGCCATCAGTGTGTTGTTTCTGAATCCAGAGATATATAGAGTGGGCTCTAACGAGCCAGTGTGAACTAGTTTCAATATACCCCTGGATCCTCTAGCACACTCCAGGAGACCAGGAACATTTTTAATAAGGCCCTTTGGATGGAACAGGACCCCAAGAAAAGAGAACCGGGAGCAAGCCACAGCTCCGGGGTTTGTGGAGGCTGTTGTTCTTCCCTTCTTTTCAAGCTCAATTCTTTTTGCCCCCTCCCTTCACCCTGGGGATCTGGCTGGTGTGGGCTTCTTTAGTCTGGTATCCTGCCTGGGGATCATTAGCAGGCACCTGAGGGGAGGGAGAAGACAGAAGGCAAGACAGCCGAGGAGCTGTCTCTGCAGGGACTCCACTTGACTGTCACATTCAAGTTTCAGTGGTGTCAGATCGCCAAAGTATCTCTCCCTGTCTCCATGTTCCAGTTACTGCCCACATATGCCCTGGTCCTACAGGTGAAAATACATTCTCCCTTTTGATGCTTTTGATTGTACCCCCGGGTGGCTGTATCATCCCTTTTGGCTTTTCTACACACACCTATACTTTTATGAATAGGCCTGTATTCAATTCACTTCACAATACCTAATATGAATACTACCATATACTTCTTGTCAAGACCGCCTAGTCACATGAAGTACACAGCTGTCCAAATAAGAGCATACCCTTAAGTCAAGGACTTAAGACTTCCAGAGACCCCAAATGAGGAAGAGTCCAGTCATAGACATGTCACAACAGTGCCAGATAGGGGACATCTATGTTAACTGGCCTCCCTACTGACACCTCTTCTTGTGCCAATGGAGCCTTAATGGGTGGAGCAAGGAAGGGAATTAGAGTGAGAGAAGGTGACCACAGACATGGTGGCCTCGGCTGGGGTTAAGGCAGTGAAGTCTTATCTTTGGAGAACTGCAGTAAAACATGTGGGCTTTTTGTTGTTTGTTTGTTTGTTTTGAGATTGGGTTTCTCTGTGAAACCCTGGCTGTCCTGAAACTCACTCTGTAGACCAGGCCAGCTTTAAAATTACAGAGATCTGCCTACCTCTGCCTACTATGTGCTGGAATTAAAGGCATGCACTACCAACCATTTAATTGGTTGTGTTTGTGATGAACAATGAATAACCAGTTGAATTGTGTGGTCACTCAGTTTCTGTTTGAGATGGAGAAGCCAAACATCCTGTAAGCATTTCAGAGACAGAGACAGACAGATACACACACACACACACAGAGAGAGAGAGAGAGAGAGAGAGAGAGAGAGAGAGAGAGAGAGAAAGAGAGAGAGAACACCAAGATAGTGATATTCATGAACATACTCCTGTACATCGCTTAACATTCTGGGCATGCTATCTGCAGCTGTTAAGCCCACTAGAAATGACCACATGTTTGGAGGCATAACTAGTACATTTATGCTGGTCCCTTTAAGTAAAGTGATCCTTACATAGTCATAGTGAGGAGACTTAAGATAAATTTGAATAGACCTGGGATTCCTACTTTATTATCAAGGCAGCCATCATGGTGATTCAAAAAAAAAAAAAATTTTTCTAAACCCTTGGAGTCTAATCTTTCATTGAGCTTTGGGGATTACTGGAAACCATTTCAACAAAGCTCAAAATAAGGTATAAATAACCCTCTGTGCCACCTCTTTATTTTGAAAACAAAACAACAAAACAAAACTCCAAATCACTTAATGTAGTCGGTTCCATTCTTATTTCATAATAACCCAGAGTTGGTGGGAGGCTCTGTGGCTTCCACCGTCCACCTCCTCCACATCTCCCTGCAATGTCATACTTCAGCTGTCTCTCCATGGCTCAGCTTCTCACAGTGTGTGTTTGATGCCCCTTAAGCATCACAGGCCACACTGCAACCTTATGGGCAGCCCAGTGTGGGTGGGAAACAGAAGAGGATGCAGAGCTTGGTGGGTAGGGAAGCAGGGCCGATCTTGGATGAGTGGAAGACGAGGGTGCGATTGTCACGACTCGTGAGAAATTCTCAAAGGTCTAACTGAAAGCAACAGCAACAACAAACAAACAAACAACCCCCAAACAAAACAAGCCGGAGCAGGGCTGAGGGGAATGCTCCAGTGGGTAAAGCGTGTGTTACACAAGTGTGAAGATCTGAGTTCAAGTCCTCAGAACCACATAAAACCAGATGTGGTAGCACACATTTAAACCCAACATTCCTGTGGTAAGATGAGAATTCCTGACAGCTTGGGGATGAGCTAGCCCAGCAACTGCAGAAGCAAACAAGAGACCTCCTCTCAAACAAGGTGGAGGGTGAGGACCACCACCGAGGTTGTCTTCTGTCCTTTACACATGCATTGTGGCATGTACTGTAGCATACATGTGCCTATTCACACATGCAGGCATGCACATATAAACTAAATAGACAAAATTAAAAAGAATCACAAAGCAACTTCTTGACCTGGAAAGAGGCCATACAGGCATCTTCTTCATAAATATTTGAGGGATAATATACCTAGACACATGTTCCAAGCGTGCAATGAAATGTAAACACCCCCTATGCTTCACCAATAAATAGCACTGAGACACAGAGAGTTATGCAAAGGAACACCATTGCTCCACAGTCTACACACCTCAGTGGTTCCCTTTCTTCCAGTCACTACTGCACATCTGAGAGCTCACATCACTAAGCCGGATCTAGAGCATGAGTTAATTCTAAACCAGAATAATCTAAACCAGAGTTAATTCTGGTTTTCACTGGATGAATGCACCAATCTGAGCTTGTCGCTCTGCTGTCCAACTGGGAACCTCAGGGCTTTCTATTTAGTTGGTTGGCTTGTTTGTCTGTCACTGTGAGAACAGTGCTGGGTTTAGTGTCTCCCTGGACCAGGCTTTGCACAACAGCTTCTGCATGGCTCCCTGAGTAGACATTAGTAGTTCCCAAACACCAGCTAAAGGAAAAGTTTTGAGGCAGGGTCCTGCTTTGTAGCCTTGGCTGACCTCGAACTTGCTCTGTACTTCATATGAGCACAGAGAATACTGATTTTCTGTTGACAGGCACCCGGCTTATCACCAGCTCTTTGAGGGGGTTGAGAAAGGCTTTCCCAGCTCCATGACACATCAGCGAGGGGCTTTCTCAGCCCTGGATTTATCTATCACAAATGGTGGTGGTGGTGGTGGTGGTGGTGGTGTGTGTGTATGTGTGTGTTTGCTAGAAGATGTTCTAGGCTAGAAGATGAAGTAAAGAGGCTTGTGTTGTGTCTTCTAGATGCTTGATTAAATGTCTTATTGATCCAATTGAGCACATATGAGGGCTGGATTAGCAGAAAAGATGGCATTGACAACTAGCAACTCCATCCTGAGGCTCGCTAGTGTTTCTGCTAGGAAGCATAACTGTCAGTGATCAGATGAGGGGAATGCCACCAGACTTGCCAGTGGTGCTGATGGCTCAGAGCAACAGTGGTGAGTGGGCTGTGCCTGCTGCCTGGACATTTGGTTCCTTTTGTCCCCTGCCATCATTGTCAGAGTTCTTTGTGATTTGCTGAGCACTTGCTGTGTCCACGCCTATCACAGACACACATCACTTTGAAATGGAGGCCAGTTCATAGAGTACATACTTTTCTGTTTCCTAAGGACAAGGAAAGGGATGCTCAAGATGGCTGACAGATCAAGGTTACAGGACTAATAGATCAGAGGTGTCTGTCATACTTTTTGTCCTTTGGCTCCTGAGGTGACATGGTCAGCTTTATGTGTCAACTTGACTGGTCTAAGGAATGTCCAGATAGTTTGTAAAATATCATTTCCTTGTGACTCTGTGAAGGTGTTCCCAAGTGGACTAAGAAAGGAAGAGCCATCCTCATCAGTGTGGGCCATCATCATTGAATCCATTGAGGATGCACTGTAGAGGCATCTAGTTTTAGGCTAATTTGGACTGTGTGCTTTGACATGGGCATCTGCCATCTTCCCATAGTCATGAGAGTTTCTGGTTCTCAGATGTTAAAACTTAGGCCACAACTCGCACCACGGATATCCCTGGTTTTCAGCATTTGGGTTTGGACTGGCACCATCCCACCCTGCCTTTCTAAGCCTCCTGCTTGCAAAGAGGCTGCAGATCACATGACTCTTCTGCCTTTATAATCAGTCTGTCATAATTAGCCTGTTTCTATGCATCAGCCTCTACCCTCTTGCTCTGATCTCCTGAGGACTCTGACCAGCACACAGGGTGAGTACCCTTTCCCTTGAGAGACACTGCAGCTCAAGACAGACAGTCTTCATTGGGCCAGACAGTCTTCATTCTCCACAGTCATGGGAAGAATGAACGCAGGCGATGAAGCCACAGCCTTCAACAGTGGGTAGGAAAGTGAGCTGAGGCCTTCTTGCCCCCAGCCTTCATCTTGAGCCTGGAAATTCAACTGTGGAGTCCCAGTCACTCACTACACTTCACCCCTTATTCTCACACAAAATGGTGGGTTTGAATCCATGCAAGTGGTGAGACTGTGTAGCTGCTCTCAGAGAATTCCCTAACTACTTTTGGTACCTCTGAGATGCCATATCATCTGATATGATATCATTTTCTTTAGATTCTCTGAAATTCCAAGGAATTGACACCTCTACCACTTGTTTCCGGGAGGACAGATGTTCTATAATTGATCCAAGCCCTCACATGTGTCCACACTACAGTGGCATGCATCCCAAAGCCAAATGCAGTCATAGAGGCTATGCTCTGTTGCTCGAGGGCTGGAAAGAGAGAGAGAACCATTAGCTCATGCCATGAGCCATCAGTAAATGCAGCTAAGTCTCAGGGGCTGTGCTGGGTACTGGACTATTAATTTGTACAAACATCTCATTTACAGATATTGGAATCCAGGCCCAGAGCCCCTTAGCTGCCTGGCACATTTGTAAGGCAAAGCTGTAATGCTATAGATTTCACTGGTGGATCAACAGATGCTATGAGGACCCAGTGCTGTGTGCTTGTCACTTGCCTCAATGTTGAAGAAATATTTTTTCGCATCTTAACACAAGCTAGAACCCTCTGAGAAGAAGGGCCTTTTAGATTTTTCTGTGAGCAAATCTTTGGGACATTTCTTGATTGTTGACTGAGGTAGGGACATTCAGCACACGTGGAAGGTGCCACCCCTGGGCAGGTGGTTTGGAGTGGTTTAAGAAGCAGGTTGAATACGTCATAGGGAGCAAGCCAGGAAGCAAAGTTCCTTCATGGTGTCTGCTTCAGTTTCTGCCTCTAGGTTCCTAGTTTGAGCTCCTTTCTTGGCTTCCCTTGATTGTGGACTGTGATCTATAAGGTGAGATAAACCTTCCCCTTCCCAAGATGCATTGGTTATCACATTATCAGCAAAACTAGCATAGAGATGCTCTGTGTAATGGTATGGGGGAGAGATCGTCACTTCATAGAGGTATGCACAGAGTAGAGACAACTTAGGAAAGAGCAGTGTGGGCTGTCTAACTTGAGAGCTTTCAACAAAGCCACTGGCAGAAGTTGTGTAAAATCTGCGGAACTTCCAACAGACACAAACTTAACAGCAAGTAGGCCAGTTGTCCTGTCTGAACTGGTCTTGGGGGCCATCATGGGACCCTGTTGCTTGCATGCTGGACCTGCCCACTGTCACTAGTGATCCTGGGGGTACACTTATTACCTTGGTCTCTCAGAGTTCACTGCATCCACTGCTGGGAAGGCCTTCATCTTCATCCCAAGCAGTGGGTCTTCTCCATGTCTGTGAGCTACTGGTCTCACACCCTCAACCACACTTAGCACCCAGTGACCCGGGGAGTATCTGGGCTTGGTTTGTCACTGAGCTTCTTTTCAATCTGTGGTACCCTCATGATTTTAATCAAATGGGGCAAGCAAAAGCATCTGCTGTCTGAAGAAGAGCAGGAGCCACAAGAGGTCGCTGTGGGAGTTTCTTAAGGGAGCAGAGCTCTTGAAGGAAGAGCTGAGGGAAGGCAGTAAGGTAGGGCCCAGCCCAATGAGGCCTTTCGACTTCCTAAGGCCCTCTGAGGGTGCTGGGGAGTCACTTTCAAGAGCACACCAAGAGCTCCTCATGTTGCCAAAGCTAGCAAGATAGGGGTGGGGCAGAGGGTAAAGGACCTGGAGGAGTAGGATTTGGGGGATCCCAGATGTCTTTAGAAGCTGCCAGTGGTGTCTTTGGGTCTACTCCTCACCAATAAATACAAAATAAACAGTGGATAAATCAACTCCACAGCATTGGCAGACAGCTGCCTTCACAGGGTTGGGTCAAGGGAACATGCCAGGGCTAGTGATCCTCCTCTGATTGGCTGCCTCCCTCCCTCCCTAAGAGGCTCACTGGGCTCCCACATTTTTAAACTTCTAATCATAGCTCTTGTTAGAATTTTGATCGTGATTGGAATGTGACCTAGAACTTGGTAGAATACTGCTGGGGGAGACACATGCTGCAGAGGAGAGGTGGGGTCTCGGCGGGCATATTACCCGTGGAAGACTCTCCCACTATCGCCCCCTCCCTGTGGCTGACAGAAAGCCGGGTCCCTGGATTCTATTACCCTGGCTGCTCACATAAACACTTCCTGTGAGTTATGCTTTAATGTCAGACCTCTCGATTTTATGGAGGGTCGATACAGGAATCATCTGGTTGAACAACACTGGGATGTCTTTTGTAAAACTGCAGCTGAAGACATCACTCAGTGTCACTTGGTGTCCTTTACATGAGGATCCACACAATAAATTCTACCTTGTGTTTAGTTTCAGGGAGAAATTCTATTTCTGCAGATAAATTAGTTAGTATGCTCCCTGCTATCAGAAAATGGAAACTCAGGAGTTCTGGGTGCTTCTTTTTCTTCTGTAGCTAGACAAGAGAGAGCCGAATTTATTGCCTGTGTGTGTAATTTGCTCAGCTGTGGGGTCCACAAGCACTTACCCCATTCACTTCTTTTAAATGAACTTATTTTATTTTGTGTTTCAAATGTCTCATTGTACTTTTGCAAGATGTGTGGGTCTGGAAGCCGTCTGGAGAAGCATTCGCTGGCCCACTGATTTGGCCTGTTTTCTGCTTATGTCGGCTGCTGGGGACATGAACCTGAATTCCTGTGCACCCAGTTTTCAAGGAGCTCAAGTTTTCAAGCGGAAATAGCTTGGAAATCATTAGTCATTATAAAATGAGGCTGGCGAGCTTAGAGACACACAAGACTGAGGAAAAACGAGACCTAGGAGAAGAGGCCAGGGGAATCTTCCTGAAGGGGTCGAGGCTGAGCTAGCTTTGTGTATGGAAGGAAAAGGACACTGGTCCTGAAAATTCAAAGCTGACCTCTTCTTAGTATTGGTCCTTTCTTGCTAGTTAGACTAGAGACTCTCAGAGGGCAGGAGGGCAGGCCTTAGCTCTGTCCCCTAAATGGACACTAGGATGCCAGGCAAACTGCACAGGATAGTACAGAACGGCAGCTGGCCCAGCCTGAACCAACCAGGCTATCTGGCTTTTGCATCTATAACCACTTTGGGTCTGTAATGTGAGGACCAGCAGGGCAGACCGGCTCTGTGAGGCTCAGGGCTGGGAAACAGAGAGGACAGAGCAGCCTTGCCTGAACATAGGGCATTATTTCCCAGGCCCCAGGTCAAAATTGACCCTGGGCTGGCTGGTTGTCCCACCTCATTGCTTCTGATGAGCTGGTGATATGAAGACTAGAGAAGAAACAGTTACCTCTTGGGGGATTTGTGAGCATTAAATAAATAAAAAAAAATACAGAGAAACATGCTGTGAAACTCCTCAGAGACGCTGGCTGGTTGCCTTAACTGATCTATTGACCACTGTATCATTCCAGGTAGCAAGGACAATCAGTTGTACCCACTCTCTCAACTCTCCAAGTAACGTCTGTGCTAATATAACACCATGGTGTTGAGTCCCACCCAGTACTCCTCTAAGCCCATTCGTCACGTCTGTTCTAGATGTTCTTTCAAGTGGCCATTGACATGACTCTTCAAGGCCACTGTGGATTTCTCGGGCTGCCACATCCAGGCAACTCACAGGGCTGGGTGCTGTTTGTGCCTCATGCTAAAGTCCTACGTGTTTCCTTGCCCACTGATTTTCTAAAGGACCAAGGCTGTGAGGAGTTTGAGTTCCTGGATATACTCTGGGCATGTGGTAGAAAAAGAGAGCCAGAGGAGGGAAGAGAAAACCGTGAGCACGCATGTGTGAACACACCTACACACGCAGCCAGCCTCATGGAGTGCTGGTCTGTATTGTCAATATGTCAGTGCTGGGCTAGCAAAAGGCCCCAAAGCCCATGGTTAGAAGATTTGCCTATCCCTTTGATGTAATTCTCCCACCATAGCTGACTCTGAGCTATTGGGTGGTGCCAATAAACTTGGACTTGAGGAGACACAGAGCAACATGCACCATGCAGACCCCATCCACCCCCATAGAGGCACTGTAGCTGCAGATAACTTCAAAAGCACAGCCAATAATTAGCGAAGAGTGAAATGTGTTTGTTGCTTTTGCTTTAAAATCTAATACAACTCTCAGTTTACATGATTTGGTTCTCAACATCAGCTGCAAACCGCATTCCATCTTCTTGACCTGTCCCCAGTCAGTTCTTGCAACATGGATTGAGCCAGCTCCAGTACACCCCCCGGGTATGGGTTTCCTTCACCAAAGCAATGATATCTTTCAAACATCGCCTCTTATATCGCCACTACATCGATTTTCTTTGGGACATGGGGTTGTTTTTTGTATGAATTTCCTTTTCCATATAGAAATGTGTTCTTATGTAGGATGTCTGGGCCAACCTTTCCTGCTTAGTTCCCAGGGTGCTCTCAACCAGTCACACAACCATCCTCCACAGACCTAGGAACATACAGAAATACTGATGCTTGATGCTATGGGCCTAAAAGTGAGGGGTGAGGCAAAGGGAAGAGGTGGAGAGATGACAAACCAAAGACAGAGAAGCAGGCATCAGCCATCTGGTCACTCCCTAACTCTTGCACTAGAAGCCCAAATGACAGGATGCGTCAGCAGATAGCAGACAATGCTGACATACCAGGGGCACTATTTATCTTCCCGAAGCCCTCTGCCCTAGCTTTTGACACAAGTGCCAGCTGCAGGGTGAGGGTGGAGGAGAAACGAGAAACCTTCCTGTACTGGGGTCACATGGGGCCACAGATTTAGACAATCTCCTAAAGAACCTGAACAACAACCAGGAGTCAGGTCCCTAAAGCTGGGAACTACTAACACCTTGTCTCTAATTGGGCTAATATGGTTTTAAAATAAACAGGTCTTTCTGAAGCTCTTAATTAGACTTCTAGCCTGAGTGCCTTCCATTTGAAGTTTGAGGATAGCTTCAGGCACAGCTGGCCCTGCTGACCCTGACACCTGTGTAGTGTGGGAAGCCCAGGGAGGCAGGCAGAGGAATTAAGGCACAGGTTTTCTGAGAACATGCAGGAAGGCCCAGAAGGTGCTTGTCCCAGTAGGGAGGACCAGTCCAGGGAGGTTCTGGGCTGAGGAGCACAGAGGACAGAGCAGCTCTTGTCTGCCAGCCCATGCCCAAAATGTTTGGGCATGCTTTTCCAGGTCCAGGGTAAAAACCACCTCTTGAATGAGTGGCATTTCTACTTTGGTGTCACCTCTAACGAGTCAACACTATGAAGGCTAGAGAAGACCCCTGCATGAGGGAGAGGTGGGGTGGCTCCAGTCTAGTGACATACCCAGAGTGAGCACAGGGTACTGGGGTCATGGGTTCTTTAATTGTGAGGCACTACAGGACCCAGGCTATCACAAGGGGGAGCCCCTTGTTTGCAATATAGGTGGTTGAGCCCTAGCCAGCTGGAAAGAGGGGTGGCTTTTCCAGAGATCTGTTTCACCAGCCTTCTGGAGAATGTCACTATTCTCCAGGCAATTTCATTGAGTCCCAAATCAAAAGAGACACTTCCGGCATCTGTATGCCACTGAAGGTGCAGGAGGTCCCTTAGGATATGACCATGTGGGTTTAGTGTTGACATTATCAATGCACTGAAGTGAGTCAACCACTGTTGTAGGCTGGGAATCAGAGGAATGTTCAGAGAGACCTGGGGTCATCGTCTCGTTCCAGCAAGCACTAGCCCCATGACCACAGGCAGGCCACTGAATCTCCTCCAACTGGATGATGCTTTGACCTCTTGCAAATGTGGTGATGAAGAAAAGAGCCAGTGTTCATAAGACCAGAGACACTGATGGGTGGGTTGCTGTGTTTTGTTTTGTTGTTGTTTACCACAGGTTGCTGTGTAGGACGGATCAGTCCTGCCCCTAGAAGGCTCAGAATATCACTTCTGAGGAGCAGAGATCAGGTTGCAATGGGGCAGGAAAGCTTGGGGGGGGGGGGTAAGGAAGCAGCTGAAAGGGTTGTTGCCAACATCCGGGAGCAAGCACACAGGCTGAGGCATAGGTTTGCTCAGAGAAGGTACACAGACCCCAACCCTTGGCTTCCTTCAACTTTCCTTGGCTTTCCTTTGTTGAGGGCTCGTCGTTTAGCTGGATTGGCTTGGACCACACCTACCTTCATCCCAAAGGCTCTGCAGCGCACACCCCCTCCATCCCAAGGACGGTGCAGTGCACACTGCCTTCATCCCAAGGGCCGTGCAGCGTACTCACCAAGAGCTACTTGCTGTAGGTGCCGCTGGCTGATGGCATCTTTCAGTTGACCTGTCAGAGACACAAAGGAAAACCACAGAGAGTTTCCAACAGGCTGCAAGAAGACTTCACCTTGGGTGAATCTGGCAAACTGAGACAGAAAAAAAAAAAAAGTCCAGAGTTGGGGAGACTCTGGCAGGCACAGCTTCACGTGAGAGCCCTTCTGCATTCCGGGTTGTACTGCAAAGGAGAAAGTGAAGATGGCTGTTAGCGCATCAACATGACTCTCACCTTGGGGGTCAATCATCTTATGGTTAAATCATGTAAGCCTGTCATTCATAGTCTTTGCTGGGGCCCTGGTCTCTTAAATAATTCTATTATTAATGAGGAGTTGGGAGATGTGGTCCTTTAATGACTTATGAGAATCCAGTCTTTTTAAAAGGCTGGATGGAAGCTGATTTCACGGTATGAGGCATATATAAGTCTGGGTCACGTTAGTGAAGTTACAATGTGTTTAGATCAAGGGCGAGAGTGTCACAGAGTTCCGTGGAACGGGGATCACAGTGTGACATTTATTCTGGGTGTTTCTTTCACAGGAGATGTTTGCAAAATGGAGAATGCCCTGTAGAGGAGCGAGGAGACGGCTCAGTAGGTAAAGTGCTCACTGAACAAATAGCATACTCAGAACCCACATGAAAAGCTGGGCATTGCACCCTGCCCATGTCTACAATACCAGCACTGGGGAGTCAGCGATCAGAGGTCCCTGGAGCTTTCTGGACAGCCAGTGTAGCTGAATCAGTAAGCTCCATGTTCAGTGAGAGAGCTTGTCTCAAAAATATAAGGGGGAAAGTGACTGAGTGAGACACTTAACACCAACCTCTGACCTATACACACACACACACACACAAACACCAACCTCTGACCTATACACACACACACAGAGAGAGAGAGAGAGAGAGAGAGAGAGAGAGAGAAAGAGAGAGAGAGAGAGAGAGAGAGAGAGAGAGAGAGAGAGAGAGAGAGAGAGAGAGAGAGAGAGGATGGTGACTGGGTGGTGATAGGTCAGAGGTCATGCTCTGAGAGGATTTTTGAGGTTACCTGAGATATTTCAATGGAGAAGAAAAGATGAGGAGAGGCTCGGATGATAACTTCCTAGATAAAGCAGTGATATGTGCATGCTCTGTTCTGTGTACCTTGGGAGTGGGTGCATATGGAAGTCAAGTCATAGGAAGGCCAGCTTGGGGCCTCGGTAGCAGGAGGAAAAAGGTCACAAGGCACACTTCCTGCAAATGGATTGGGTGTTCTCAGACAGCCCTGCTCTTCCAGGAAAGCAACAAGAACCTCTCAAAAGACCAGGCAAGAACATTTTGTGGGTTGTTAGGATGAAAATTCCCATCTTTAGAAGATTTGGGACTCGGTGACTCTGGGCTTCCTCCATCTTGAAAATCCAAAGGTTTGAGTCTTGAGACCTGGGCAGTTCTGGGGTTAGTGTGCGATATAACACACTTGTTCTATCTCAGTGCTGTTTAGAGCATGTCCCAAGTGGGAACTGCATTCTGGACACTGGGGGGAAGCCGGTGAGAGTCACTGATTCTTTGTCTACAGCTCCATGGCGATGATGAGTAGACAATGTGTTCATGGGAGACCTGTTCATTCAGGAAAGATCTAGGTGATGCTAAGACTGTCGAGGATGGCAGAGCTCATTCAGCTTAATTCCAACCTAAGAATCCACCCTAAAGAAGGAGCTAGACCCCTTTCCCCAACCAGTTTCACAGAGAAAGCAGTAGAGAATAAATTATTCATGTGGAGTGCACTCTCACTTCACTTCCTCTTTCAGCACTGGGGTCAGCACCAGAAAGAATTGTTTCTGGTTGGCAGGGAGAAACCTTCACACCAGAAGGTACCACACTTTCCCCAGCTTGACTGCCCCTCCAGGCTGAGCATCAACAGTTCTGCAGTGATCCCTCAGGGGGCGGAGCACTGCTTCCAGGTCCGAGATCACCTAGGGCAGTGGTCCTCACTCTTCCGAATGCTTCTACCCTTTAATACAGTTCTTCATGCTCTGGTGATCCCCAACCATAAAATTATTTTTGTTGCTACTGCATAACTGAAATTTTGCTACGGTTATATATTGTAATGTAAATTGTATCCACAAATCATAATTGTAAAATGAAATCTGGTATGAGGGATAACTGATATGTGATCCCTTTGAAAGGGTTGTTTAACCCCCAAAGGGGTGAAGACCCACAGGTTGAGAACCACTGACCTAGTATGTGTGCGTTCTGCCTTCTACACTGGAGAAGGTTTTATACTGAGGGAGCTGAGGGCAGGTCTGAGCATTAATTGCTCCCCAGTTCTAAGCAGGGAAGGGTGAAACACTGGGCGTGTGTTGGAGAGGGGGGCCTGGGAGGAAACCTGGCTTTGAATGGTTGTATTTTTTCATGCGCATACAATGTTTTCTTCTCGTAAATATAGTGGTTTAATTACAGAAAATGAAGATTTTTAAAGAGTGGTTTCTCATGTTATTCCTAAGATGTAGCTATCAAAGTAGCATTTCTTCAAGTTGTATTGTATTAGGTCGTTAAGTTTTAAAGGTAGACGATAGGGCTGCTGACTTAAGTTTCATTAAAAAACCGTTAAATAAAATTTAGCTTGGTATTAGGACAGACCTTACAGCAGTTTCTGGAATGGCCCTAAACATACTTCTGCTGTTTTGTACTATGTGCTTATGGGAATACACATTCTCAACATGGATAATTATAAATCAAAATGTTGATCACTATGGAAAATGCTGAAGATGCTCTCTTTATCCTACAGTGTAAAATACCCCGGTGAGACTAACTTCCCTACATAAACAACAATCGCATCTGTCTCATTAGCACACAAATTTGCTTTTGTCTTTTATAGATGGTAAAATTACATGTACACCACAATTGATCTAAAATATATTCGTGTCTCTGTATGTTTGTGTGTGTTTGAGGGGCGTACATATAAACATGTGGGAGGCATGTGGAAGCCAGAGGTAAACTTGGAGTGTCTTGTTCAACCACTCTCTGACATCATAAGAGACAGGGTCTCTCACTAAACCTGAAGCTCACTCACTGCTCTGGCTGGCCAGGCCAGTGCGCCTCAGGAGTCTGTCTATCTCTACCTTGGAGTGCTGGGACTTCTAGTACACTCATTGGTTATCCATACTAAATAGTCAGCCCTGAAAACATACATACAAATAACATTATATGGACTGAGTAGTACACACACACACACACACACACACACACACACACACACGCACACGTGCATGTGAGTGTGTGTGTGTGCATTTAAACCACAGGGGGCATGAGTTTGAAAGATGGGGGACATATGTGATAATTTTGAGGGAAGAATGAGAAGGGAGAAACGATGTTATTACATTAAATTTTAAAAAATAAATTAAGATGGAAAGTAAAGGGGGGGGGAATCCCTGCTTTGAAACCCTTGCATCCCTCCCAATGTTGGAAAGAAAGAATCTCCCCAGTGTGCCTGACAATGCCTCCCCCCAATGCCTCCTCTCAATCCTGTCCTCCTGCACCATAGCAGCAAGTGTCAAACCCAGTCTATCTCTAGTCTCCCGCTCCCTATTGCAATGATGGGCTTCCCGGCTCTGAGGGGCGCAGGTTTAGCAGAGGAAGAGAAGGTAAGGATCTCCTATAGGCCCTGGCTTGCTCCTGTAAATAAAAAGGGATGACTGTCCCAGAACTGTGAATTCTCTAAAAATCCACACACATGCAAATGTACTCTCGGAATAAGGCACCCCAAGGGACAAAAAAGAGTGGGCCTTTATAATGTCACATAATGATATGATAAAGGCAGCTGTAAAATGTAATTCCCGATGATGCTCAATTTTGCTGAGTTGACTGACATCCCCCACCATATGGCATTCAGGGTGGGAGAGCCAGATCCCCCAAACAAGCTTCCAAAAATAGCCTTATGGCTGACACCTAATTACACTTGCCAGCAGAGGCATTCTTCAGGCAAAGATAACAGTCTCTCTAATCGGCAGGATCTTGCAGCTCCATGGCTTTTGGCAAAGGAGGAGCTGAGGGGGATTGCAGAATTCGCTCAGCACGAGGCTTGCTGTCATTACTACAGTGATAAATTTGTGGGTTTTGGCCAGGATTCCTGGATATATTCCCCGAGTAGAGGTAGGGAAGAGATGAGACAGAAACAGAGGAGTCTCCACCTAGGCAGGAGACAGCCTGAGATGGAAGCATTGAACCCAGATTGGGGCAAGACTCAGGAGCAGGAGATGGAGGAAAGAAAGGAGAGCTTTCTTCTAGGGACCACTTAGGCAATTAGCAGTTTTTTTTCTCTGCTGACTTACAATGCTATGTGCAAGGAATGCCATTCTCCCTTTCTGGGGTGGGTGGCAGAGGGGGCAGATGGGGTACTCTAAGCCTGTACCCACTCACAGAATGCTCTAGAGATGTGTGGCCTTGGGACACTCATAATCTGATAGGAGCACATGGAGGGTGAGTTGTAGGTGGTGTGGATGGATTCTCTGGACCCTGAGCAGTCCCTGGAAAATGTGTTAGCATCATGGAGAAGCAAAATTGATTCTGCATCCTGACATTTGCTGTGTTTAGGAGGCAAGAGATTCCTTAGACCTCATGCTTGGTTTCACATGTATGCTAGCTTGAGATCACTCACTAAGTGGAAGCTGGTCCTGAGGACAGCAGTTCACTTAAGAATTGCAGGCTGCTCTTGGGAAGGACTCCTTTCCCTCCCTGCCTCTCTGATTCCCTCCCTTTACCCTCCCTCTCTTTCTCCCTCTCTCCCTCTTCCCTCCCTTCACGCCTCCTTTCTTCTTTTCCTTCCTTGTTTTTTAGAAATAGTTTCTCACTACGTAACCTTGGCTGGCTGTTCTGGAACTCTCTATGTAGTAGATCAGGTTGGCCTTGAAATCACTGAGACCTGCCTGACTCTGCCTCATGAGTACTAGGACTAAAGGTGTAAGCCACCGAGCCCTGCTCCTCCAGGGATTTTGTGAAGCTATGCCACAATGAAGATGCTTGCATTGCTACCAAGCTATACATATTCATCACTTGTCATTTAATGCTATGCCCAAAGCACCAGGTGACAGGGTAGTAGGACACGCCATTGTAGCCTAAGGAAGCCAGCACACTACAGGAGTCAGGGAATTGCTGGCCTACATGCCCTTTCTAAGATGTCAAACATGCCTGACCTTGTTCACCCATGGCAACCACTCTCTTAATCCTCTTTCATCACTATAATGAAGTACCAGGGGCAGGCTAACTTTATAAGTCAGAGGTTTTAGCTCATTGTTCCATAGCTGAGGATCCAAATAGAGCCATGCAGGTTCTGATGAGGGTCTCTCCTTGGTGACATAACCTCATGGCAGATGGCAGTGGTGGAAGGGAGTGGAGAAAGTCACACCGGCAAACAGGAAGCCAGAAAGATGTTGGGCTACTACAGTCCCCCTTCTTGATAACAAGTCCCCAAGCATCTGGAGACTTTCCACTGACCTCTAGTTCCTCTGGCTGCAGACATAGCTCAGCAGGTAAACACCTGACAAAGGTTTGGATCCCCAGAGTCCACTTAAAAAATCTGGCAGATATGCTTACAACACCCAGCCTTGGAGGTCTCTGAAACTCATTGGTGATCCAGCCCAGGTGAGAGACTCTGGGTCAAGAAAACAAAAGAGGCTGATAGCATAGTGATCAAGGAAAAACAGCCAACTCCCATTTCAGGCCTTCACATGCAGGTGCATATATACACTCATACACAAACATATTTCTCAGAAAGAAGGTTCCACAGGAACCTCATGTCTCACCCACTTCAGTAGTGGTTTTTCTAATACAGCACTAGGGGTGGTTGGATGAAGCAAAGCTGTGTATCATTTTGTAGGTAGCTGGACATTAGTTATGTAGTGGAACAGCTTCCTCCACAACTTAAACATTCCTTCATGCAACAAGCCCCTCCAACAGGAAGATACTCAAAATAGCTTCAGGAAGTTCCTGAAACTGACCAGATCCCCTCCCTGCCAGAGTAAAGGAAGCTGAGCTTCCAAGAAGATTCACAGACAGGCAAATCTGCAAAGAAGACTCTGATATAGGTGTCTTTGAGTCATTTCTACTCCTATAAGTAATCCCCCCAAATCCGTTGTTTAATTGTATTGAAGTTTGGTGGTATCTGTGCTTCGGTCTGTTGTAGGCTTCATATCTGGGGTGAGTAGACATACGTAGTGTGTGTGCATTTGCATTTGTTCGTGCATGCTTGTGTGTGTAGTGTGTGTGTGTGTGTGTGTGTGTGTGTGTGTATGTTCAGTCTCTTCAGGAAATGTTTTGTTATGCAAAAGTTCAAATCTCAAGTTATCAATAGGTGCTTTACATCTGTAGGTGGGTCTTAATTTCATCATCTGAAAAATGGAGTGGGTATTACTGAAGTGAAATATGTTTGACCATATCTGAAGATGCCTGTTATGTCTGTGTATGTTGGGGGTGTGCAAATAGGTATATGTATATCACCTAATTTTAGATACCAAGGTTCTCTAATATTTACCAACAGGAAGTTCCTGAAAGTATCAGGGAGCCTAGTAAATCTGGCTAAATGGAGACCACACAGTTTCCATGATGGATCCCCAAACGCCAAGCTGTGAATGCTAAGTCAAAGGTAGAAGTTTTGGAGGGGGAGGGGCAACTTAAGGAAGGGTATAACTGAAGTAGATACCGAAAAGAGTGGGGCTATCTAAGAGGGCTTGCACATGTGTGTTACAGAGACAGGCATAGTGCACACAGCAGGGCAGAGGAGGAGGGGCTGGCAGGATCCTGCTGATCCTGCAGGCAGACATTAGATCCAGCCATCCAGACGGTGGTGGGAGGAGGCAAAAAGGGAGAGAGAGGGATGCACTGAATTCCTACTGGAGCATGGGGTCCCAGATAATCCAGGGGCTCAGGAGCCAGGTAAAACGTAGTCTTCTGTCTGGGTATACCAGAGGTGAGCCTCACAAGCCTTAGAACTGGGGCATGGGAAGAATATAGCAACTGCTTGCTCTGCAACAGGAGGTCATGGTTGAGGTTCTGAATCTATAGCGCTGAGGAGGCCAGTTTCTCTGTAATAATAATGCAGATCTGAGATAACTAGTACATTAGATCCCTCCGAGCTGTTTGTAAAAATAATGGGCCTGGAATAAATTAAATGTGTAATCCTTAGATGGATTTCCAACAAACAGAAGTATGTAAATCCTCTGAAGGCTTACAATCAGACAATGCATCCTTTCCCTAACATAGCTAATGCATAGCTCATCGGGCTTGTTAGTGTAATTGTAAAGTCTGTTGAGGTAGGGACCCCGTCTCTGCTCAGTACAGCCATGGTCCAGGAAACACAAAAAAGAACAGCAAGAAGGCTTTGCTGGCTTAGGCTCCAAGGCATGCTTCTGAAGTCTGGAAGCAGAGCAGAAATCTACAAGGGTGAACTGAGCCGGAGCCTGGAGCCTGCCAGGCTTCTTGGCTCCAGAAGGAGGAAGGTAATGGGAAGGTGCACTGTGCAAATCAGCAGTGAGAGCCAGGCTCACGGGTTGGACTGTGGGCTGAGGTGAGGCTCCTGCCACCAGCCTGGAGTGAAGTGGCCTGGGGGTGGGAGGAACACAACATGCCTGAAGCTTTGTGCAGGGCTCTGGCTCCCACCTGACTGCAAGCCCAAGGCTGGAGAAAGAGGGTGGAGGAAGGGAGGAAGCGAGGCATTCCAGTCCAGCCTCCCTCATGTTGCTAGACCCAGCTGCTCAGCATCTCTACAGCAGGATCTGCCATGTCCAGGTAGCATCATGAGGTAGTCCTTCTGATTGTCTCTATCAGAGCTAGCTCTGGTTGAGGGAGGGGCTAGAGGCTCTGTCATCAGGGAGGAGTGGCCATAAGGAGAAAGAGCCAGGGCAGTGAGTCAGGTGTGTTTCAGGAAAAGGCACAGAAAGGCTGATGCAATCTACACACATAATGTTAGAAAGGAGAGTTAAGTCGATAGTTGAATCATAAGTGGGTTACAAAAGAGAGATGTTTCTTTGACAGGCAAGTAGGATTTTATAGAGATAGAAGTCCAGAGAGCTGGGTTAATCTTACTATACATATCTGTAGGTGTTTATACATGTATACAAATGTGTGCAGTGTGCAATCATACACATAGGCATTCATGTGTATATATAAACATGGGATTTTATCCTCTCTTTCCTTTGAAGGCTTAAAATCAGACAATTTATCCTCAAATAATGTTTGAATAAGCCCACGCCAAGCCCAGAGTGTCTCTCCCCACTCCCTTCTCCCTCCCTTCCTCCCTCCCTCCCTCTCTTTCTGCCCACACATCAGGATGTAGCTCTCAGCTACTGCTCCAGTGTCAGTCTGCATGCCACCATGCTCCCTGCCATGATGGAAATGGACTAAACCCCTGAAGTTGTAAACAGAGCCCCAATTAAATGCTTTCTCTTATAATAGTTGTCTTGTTCATGGTGTCTCTTCACAGCAATGGAACAATGACTAAGACAATCTGTATGCATGTGCGTATGTATGTATTATGTATATATGTATGGGTACATATGTATGTGTGCATATGTATGTATTATGTATATATGTATGCATGTGCGTATGTACGTAGTATATATGTATGTATTTCGAGAGAGTCCCACTTAGCTCTAGCTGTCCTGGAACTTGCTACATAGACCCAGCTGACCTTGAACCTGCAGAAATTCACCTGTTTCTGTCTCCAGAGTGCTGGGATTAAAGGCATGTGCTATCATGGTCAGCTTTGTGCATATGTATTTCATCCCCATGCCTTGTGCCTCCTTCTTTTCTTACTGTCTTCTTCTCCCACTAGCTGACCATGCTAACAGGCTTGATGTATATCCTCTTATCATATGTATCCTTTCACAGTTTTCTGTGTAATTTTCAAGCTATGGAAGTAATGTCTGTTAAGCCCAGCTACTTGGAAGACTGAGGAATGAGGCTAGCAAGGTCAAGGCCAGCTTGGGCAAGTTAGTGAGACCATGTCTCAAAATAAAAAGTTACATTGGAAACAAAGATGTCTAGGTTCTCTCCCCAGCATTCCTTCTTCCCCATAACACAGACAGCCAGGTGGACAGATGGATGGACCGATGGATGGGCAGAAGGGCACACACATGTGTGTGCACGCTCACACACACACACACACACACACACACACACACACACACACACACTACTGTTAGGCTAATGAAACATTCTGTTGCAAGCTATGCTTCTGACATTTGTCCATACGCCTTTCTGTGCACCTTATTCTCAGGTTCTAGCTGCTGTAAACAGCCATGGTGCATTGCTCAGCATTGTACCCTGTGTCTTTAAGTCTAAACAACTGGGTTGTCCCCGTGTCCCCACTCCACTAACATGATCAGATCTCTGGAGCCCCTACACAGTTAGCAGAATACGTGACGAGAGGTTCTGCTCAGCCTTGCCCTGTGTTTAGTATGGGCTGCCATACTGTCTACATGCCCAAGACAGAGCCTTTAAGGTGTGTTGAGGCTCCTCAAGGACACTGACAATGGTATGCACTTACACTGATGGTCATAGCCAGAAACTGGAAACAGCCTAGGTGTCTAACGACTGAAGAATAAATGGTAAAAAATGTGCTATGCTTACACAGTGGAATATTATCCAGCTGTTAAGAAATATGAAAGTAAGAACTTTGCAGGTCAATAGACAGAACTAGAAGAAATTACCCTGAGTGCTGTAGCCCAGCTCAGAAAGAGAAACACTTTCCTATGTACATGTTAGCATTTGTGCATTAGATATCTGTGTTCCATTTAGGATATTCATAGCGGTTAGGCAGCTTTTCAGTTACCCAGGGAAATCTCCCAAGGAAGGGGAAATGAAAAATAGAAGAGTCGTTCAAGTGAGAAGATTATCAGCAGCAGAAGAGGGACGGGCAGAGGAGGGACTATGGGGAGGGGAGACTAATATCACAGACCTTTTGAAAAGCCATCTAGCAACTACTCCTGCAGAAGCTTCCTATAATATACACACATAAAAGGAGTTTCAGTGAAGTCACCATTTAATGTGGAAACAATACTCCCAAGCAGACACCATATATCACCAAATAAAACCCCCAGTGTCAGGAATAGGTTACATCATTTTGAGTTGTTGGCCAGAGAGGCCCCATAAACTCCCAAACATTACAGATTGTTGACAACACTATTGGTTGTGCTCCACAACTTAACTTCAAGACCTTATTGCAGAGGCCACTACATACCTATATCATAGAACATGGAGGAACCAGCGGCCTCACCCCTACTGACTAGTGCTCACAGAGCTGGAAGGGGCTATGCATGATGCCAGAGGATAAGAGTAATTATCACCGTTACTTGTGGTGAAGGCTCAGCACAGACTGTCATAAGAGGACCATATGTTAGCACACGTCTTTCTTTTTGAAAGGGATGGCATGCTGAGGCCATCCCAGCAGTCAGGTGACCCTGGGACCAGCCTCATTGGCTTGGACACCAGGCAGGTGGCTAACTGCAACCTGGGGCAAGGTCAGTGCACCTTTGTTTCCTCCAGAAGAATGGAGACAAGAGTAGGTATGTGAGGATTGAATCTTACATGGGTGCCCATGTGTAAGATGCTTTAAATAAGGGAATAGGGCCTGGTATGCTACGGACCGTGTGAGCATCCAAGCTGAGATGGTTGGTAAGGAGGAAAGATGTGGGGGGAAGAGACAGTGCTGGCAGACAAGACTGTTTAGTGTCTGGCCCTGAAAGACTGTGTATGTATAAGTGCACATGTGTGAGTGTGTGTGTGTGACAGAGACAGGGTGGGGACTAAATCTAAGCAAGATGGAGACAGGATGGTAAGGTACTATGGGGAGATGGTTCAGTGGTTAAAGCATTTGCTGCACATCTGTGAGGACCCGAGTTCCTGTCCTCAGAACCCCTAAAAATGACAGGTGGGAGTGGCTGGCTTCCTGTAATCCCAGCTTCTGATGGCCAAGATGGGGGTCCCCAGAGCAAGCTGGCTGGCGAGACTAGCCATATTGGAGAGCTCTGGGTTTGATTGGGAGACCCTGGCTCAATGAATAAGGTAGAAAAGCAATCTAAGGTGACTGCTGGCACCAACCTTGCACCTTCACACACATGCACACACACTTGTACACGAGTATTTCCCCCGCATGTGAATGTGCGCACATGCATATGCACACACGCATATAAAAAGGGAAAGAAAACCAGAAAAACAATAATAGAGCCACAACACTAGGTTTAGCTGGGAAGGTACAGTTGTAATACCTATTGATATTGCTTTGGCTCTTTTTAACCAGGAAGAAAAAAGGTGCAGAGAGAGGCAGCCAAGGCAGTACAAGATGAGAAAAGAGGAGGGGTTGGTGTTATAGGGAGAGGGGTCAGATTTCAACAGAAGGCATGAAGGAGTAAAAGGAAATGAAGAAATAGGTGGAGGGGCTGGGGAGGTGGTTCAGTGGTTAAGAGCATGTGTTGCTCTTTCAGAGGACCTGGGTTTGGTTCCCAGAATCCACAAGGCAACTCACAAGCATCTGTAACTCCAGTTCCGGGGGATTTGACTAATGTTCTCTTCTAGCCTCGGAGGACACCGGGCATGCGTGTGGTGGTGCAGCTCGGAGGGGAAAAGGTATCCTGGTAATCAGGAGCCAAGGAATACCTCAAAGTCACACTGAGCAACAAACCTACACAAGAGACTTGTTGGGAGAGATATGGCAAGGTGGCTGCCTCTGCTCAGGAACTGAGCTGGAGGCAAGCTTTACATAGGGTTTCTGGTGGGTGGAGTTTTCCAGGGTGGACATTGGTGGGATTTCAAAGTAAGTCCAGGGATTGGTGGATTTTGGTGAGTTTACAAACCCTGAAGAGGCTCAGACCTTTTACCCTACACACATAAACAAAAATTTTATTTTTTAAAGAAATGAATATATATACAGAGTCTTCTGCTTTGTTAAATGATAGCCAAAACCATTTTGTGTGTATGTGTGTGTGTGTGTGTGTGTGTGTGCTGGCATCTGTTAGGTCAGAAGTTTCAGATCTCTTGGAGCTGGAATTGGAGTTGGTTGTAAACTACCTAAGGTGAGTGCTGGGAACTGAACTCTGGTTTCTACAGGAACATCATTAGTCTTCTCTCCAGCCTCAAGGCAAACATTTTGAAGCCTGTCATTCCAAAATGACATTACCATTCTCCAGAGCTCGATTGTTTTGTTCTTCCATTTATTATACTAAATATCATCTGTGATAAAGTAATGCATTCATAGCTCACTCTGAAAGGATTTCCAGAAAAAAAAAAAAAAAACCACTGGAGCAAGCCGAATGCCTCTCTCTGTCCTCCCTAAGGGATTCCCCAAAAGATGTCCAACACCTTGGCCTTGTTGCAAAGGGCAGGATCTTCCCTTTAATTGATGAGGTCCTCAGCCTTGGATGAAGTCATCAGACAACATCCAGGCTCCTGAGTCATCTCCTTCCTTATCATCTGAATGCTGCACAATGAACACATTTTGGGGAATGTTCTCATTTATTTTTAAAAAGAGACCCAGTAAATACAGTGACTGGGAGACTCAGTATCTTTCTATGGGGTATTCTTTGGGGGCTACCCACATCATTGGGATCACACAAGATTGGCACATTTGTGTGCATTTGGCTTTGGTATACGCTCTATTAAGCTAAGCTTCTTCCTGATGTCACTATTCCATTCTGTGTGAATATTCCATACACACAGAGGATTAAGTAAATAGATATATTTGTTAAAAGCTTGAACAGACATAGAGTGGACATAGAAGGAAGCATGGATTTTCTACTCAGCATGAACTGGTCAATACCATGAGGCCATGAGGCGCAGCACTTGGATTGTGTTTGTGTCCCTCACCCACTAAAAACTGTCACTTTAGATACTGGGAAGGTCCCACCTAAGGAAGGGCACAGCCAGCTTCTTGAGCCTACCCTAGTAGGGGCACATATAGAATTTACCCTGGTCTTCCTGTGGATGTCAGGGTGCTGTCAAGGGCAAGACCTGGGTGGTGCCCTCTGACAGCCTGCCAAACATCCTTGGGTAGACTGGGCACACTCACTGGGGTGTCTGGGGACATCCACAGTTCATCAACTAGAGCATAAGTGGGGCAGCTACTTGTTTCTAGTGTCCCTCTGTTCACACTGGAATCAACATTTAGAAGTTCCTCACTAACTGGAGGCAGGAGGCAGATCTCATTTCAGTAGAGGGGTCTAAAATCAGCCCTAAGCACTCACATGAGAGTTTTGCAAATGTATATAGTTTTAAAAAACTTAGATTAAGACATGAAAACTGTCAGTTTGAAATTGTTTTTTGTTTGTTTGTTTTTTGATATACACACCACACTCTTCCACTGTAAATTAAGACTCGATTCTACTCATTTTGTATTAACTAGTGCTTACAAAAAGCCAGAAGGAAGAAACCCACCCTGGTTCAGATCAGCAGGGCTCTGTGAACCAATTGGCTCACCAGAAGCACATGCCTGTAGGAATTTTTCTCCCTATGTAGAAGCTAGACAGCATGATACACTTGGAACCACATGACAAAATAGAAATGGGATCAATTTCCAGGTCTGAAATTCTCTCTGAGAGCTGTAGAGATGGCTCAGCACTTAAGAGCACTTGGTCTTGCTAAGGACCTGTGTTCAGTTCTCAGCATGAACACGAGGGCTCACAATTGTCTGCAATTTCAGTTTCAGGGCATCTGATGCTCTCTTCTGGTCTGTGGGCACTGCATGCATTCAATGCACACATACACATGCAAGCTAAACACTAAGATGGATGGATGGATGGATGGATGGATGGATGGATGGATGGATGGATGGATGGATAGATGGATGGATGGGTGGGTGGATGGATGGATAGATAGATAGATAAATAGACAGGTAGATAATGTTTTTTTTAAAAATGTAGCTCAGTGGTAGAGTGCTGGAGTAGTCTATAAAGTCATTCTGAGTTCAATCCCTAGTAGCAGGAAACAAAAATGAGTTGCCTGCCTCTTGGTGCATGGAGCAGTTGCTTCTTTCTGAAGCCATAGTCTACACTCTTAGAGGTCCTTAGCTCTGTGTCTGCAGTTGCTTATCATGGGGTTCAGATCTATGAGTGCAACCTGGGCCAATAATTCCTGGGAGCCAAAGAGGGCTAAGCGCAAGGGTAGGAGGAGCTAGTGGGAAACTGGAGAATGATGGTGGAGGTACAAAGCAGAGAAGGAGAGCAGGTCTTCAGAGACAGCTAGGCAGTGGTATAGATCCGGTGTACTGGCTAGTTTTGTGTGTCAACTTGACACAAGCTGAAGTTATCACAGAGAAAGGAGTTTTAGTTGAGAAAATATCTCCATGAGATCCAGCAGTAAGGCATTTTCTCAATCAGTGATCGAGGGGGGAGGGCCCCTTGTGGGTGGTACCATCTGTGGGCTGGTAGTCTTGGGCTCTATAAGAAAGCCAGTAAGTTACATCCCTCCGTGGCCTCTGCATCAGCTCCTGCTTCCTGACCTGCTTGAGTCCCAGTCCTGACTTCCTTTAGTAATGAACAGCAGCATGGAAGAGTAAGCTCAATAAACCCTTTCCTCCCCAACTTGCATCTTGGTCATGATGTTTGTTCAGGAATAGAAACCCTGACTAAGACACCCAGAGAACTACAGAGGTAGTGCTGGGCCTTGAATGGATGATGGAAGGAACATGGGCTTTGGGGACAGTTGAATTAGTGCTGGTCACAGACACTTGATACCTGCATCCTTGGGTTACTTAATCCCTTTAAGTCTTCACTAAAACAAGGTGCTAAGAGGCTGGGGAGGCAATGAGTGAAACACTGTTAGGTGATTTTGTGTGAATGTAAGATGCTGAGGACGGAACCTGGGCTATGCACATGAGAGGCAAGTGCTCTACCACTGAGCCACACCCTCAAGGCCTGTTACTATCATTCTTAGTATACTGGCTTTAATACCAATTTTGGCAAATTTAAAGTATATTTCTTTCAAACATGAAAACCTGAGTATTAGCTCCAAAACCCATGTAAACAAACAAATAAATCGTGGTGTATGCTGATACTCCCAGTTTGAGGAAGGTGCAGACAGTGGGATCCCTGGGTATCCCTGGGCAGCCAACCTAGCTGACTTGCTTAGACTTATGCCAATAATATGCTGTCTTAAAAAAAATAGGTATATGGCACTTGGTCTATGATAGCTGAGACTGCCCACCCTCCATGCACATGCACTGGCGCACACAGGGTCACATGCAGGTGCATGCCTCCTGCCCCTTGACACCAATTTTTCAAGGTTGAATTAGAAAAAGTAAACGTAGTATTCCATACTGTCTCGAATGTTTTTATGTCTGTGGTAAGAGGCAGTCATGGTAATGGCAGCAATAGAAAGGGGGAGAGGTCCAGTTGTCTGAGGCCTTGATTTTGTTACAATAAGGTGTGACCTTTGTGTCTCCCCCTGTTCTTGTTGATGGAGACAGCTCTCAGGCCTTCATGAACAGGATGTCTTGAGCCCCGCAGGCTTTCCTGAAATGCCTCCATCCCCTGGGGAGGAGGGACAATTTGGACAATTATAGTCCAAATCAGGGGTACCCATTCTGCTCACATTCCCCATCCTCTCTGCCTTCTGATGACTTATCTTACAGCTCTCAGTCACTTTTATTAGTAATGGGGTCTTTCACAGTCCTTTATAGTCAGATATGATTGATTTCTATAATTGGAAGCAAATGGCTTTTTAATAAGCTTGCTTGAAATGTTGGTGGTTAATGGTCCCATTTCTGGAGCCTGTGATGATTCTGACCCTCATCTCGTTAGTTACTTTCTTTCAGAAAACAGCCTTAGCTGCTTTTGTCTAAAGGTTTTCAAAGGGGAGAGGAAGGGAGGGGAGGAGGAGATGGGCCTGGCTGCCTTACTGCAGGAGCCAGGCTTCCAGGAAGTGGTGTTCTCTGTCTCTCAACACAAATTCTGCTAGTGTGCAATTCTAGCCCAATCTTTCTCTCAGAGTTCAGCCCCAGGGAGTCCTACCTGCCCACTTGTGGGACAATAAAGAAACAGGAAGTTGGAACTAAGAAGCAATGCAGACACATAACGGGGGAGGGTGGCTGTGGTGGAGGAGGGGTTGGGATGTGGTGTCTGTAGTGGGCTGTGTGAAGAGGGGAAGCTTGCAGTACACAGCCCTGAGTTTCTGCATCCTCACCTCAAAGTTACAGGAATGTGTAAGAGGGGGGACACCACTCAGGCTTGGGTCCTGTTCTGCATTTCCAAGGGCTGACACTGGGAGGGCAGGGCCTGATGAGAGAGGAAGAAAAACAGAAGCAGTGGAGAAACCTGGGCACAAAGACAGTGCAGATTTATGAGCTTGTGTTGAGACTTCAGGGGAGGGGGAGCCTGAAAACCTTACCACACCCAGGAAATGAAGAAAGCATGGGTCACATGACAGAAGCAGGTAGGACAAACTGGTAGTACTTAAAAATGCTGTTCAAGTCTCTCTCCATCCTCTCCCTTCCCCTCCCCCCCTCTCTGTGTGTGCTTGTCTATTCTGGGGATAGAACCTAGGGCCTCATGCATGCTAGGCAGTTCCCATGGAGCCTCACTCTCAGCCTTGTTATTACAGCTATTTAGTTTACTGGCTTCCATGTATCTGCAAACATAGTGGGCATTTTCTTAGACTTACTTGCAGACCCAATCTTGTCTTTTCTATACACAATTTTTCCTCAATAATGAATTTTTGTAACACAGGGAGGTACTGGTCCTTCATGACTAGGGACAGGTACACTACTGTACTTAAGATGTGCAGCCAGGCATCGTGACACCTGCCTGCATCCCAGTACTCAGGGAAGCTGAGCTAGGACTATGAAAGTCTCTGTGTTTCAGACTTCACACTCTGGCCATACAGTGAGACCCCCATCTCTGAATGAATGAATGGATGAACTACTGAGAGAACTAGGAGACCTGGGCATCATTCTGAGGGCAATTCTCACAGTAGCAGAAGCTGGTTTCGCTCATGCTCTCCATTCACCCCCAGCTGCTGGGAGGCAGGCATTCTGGGAGGAAGCCTGTTTCAGGCTCTCCAGGAGATCAGGATCACTGATCTTGGGAGGAATGTAATCTTCGGCTTCAGCTTTCTTCAGGGGAATCTGGATATTATCTCAGAGGCAAACATAGCCTTGTTTGAGATACCCACTCTAGTGACCCTATTGAGGTCTGCACTTATACAGTAAATATCCACCATGTTTCCTGGAGAGGAATCTAAGAAGGAACTGTCTCAGGCACAGGTGCTTTGTGGCAAGACTTAGGTGTTTGGTTTCTGAATTCCGAATTCTGAAACACAGACTATAGCTGGGCAAGTTAGAGGTTCTCCCCACTCCAACCAACTCAAGGTTGATGGTGAATTTGATGTGTCAATTTGGCTGGAGTTTGGTACCAAACTGCTTCACCCAAGTTCTCTATTTTCTACTGAAATCAACACACTTTGGGGCTGGAGAGATGGCTTGGCAGGGGTAACACCTGCTGTGGAAACATGAGGACTTGAATTTGGAGCTCCAGAATGTGTGTAAAAAGCTACATGTGGCAGTGTGTGTTTGTAAGCCCAGCGTTAAAGGGGTGTGTGGAGACAGAAGAGTCCCCCGAGCCTACTGGTCAGCCAGCCTGGCTCAATCCATGACTTCCAGATACAGTGTAAGACCATGTCAAAAAAAAAAAAAAATAAACCAAGAAAGACACCCAACATAGACCTCTGGTTCTCCACATGAACATTCATCCATGTGCGTGTGCGCGCGCACACACACACACACACACACAAATATGTACACATATAACACACAGACAGACACAGACATATACTAAACATGTACACACATCTCATAACACAAACATACACACAAACATACACACAAATATGTACACATATCATAACAGATACACAGACAGCCAGGCAAACATGTACACACATCATAACACACACTAACACACACACATACACATACTAACACACACACCACAGACGTGAATAAAGCCGTTTACTTTCCATAACTGGCAGTGGTCCTTACCTGATGAGATGAGGACATTAAGAAAAAGAATGAAAAATAGACCGAAGTGCCCCAAAGTAGAAGAACTTCTGCCTCTGGACAGGAACTCAACTCTAACCTTTCTGGCCCTCTGGCCTGCAGGCCTGCCCTACAGAAGTGAATTTTGCAGCCCCTACGATCTTGCAACTTTCTATCTTAACTTCTCCTTGTGCCTAGACATCCTCTTTCCTCTTGTTTCTCTGGAGAGCATTTTATTATTGTTATTATTATTTTTAAATCCTGACCTCAGTTTCCCTCCCTCTTCTTCTCCCAGCCCCCCATCCTAGGTCAGGCCTCCATGGATATCAACCGAACATGGCATATCAAGTTGCTGTAAGACTAGGCACCTCCCCTTACATTAAGACAGGGCAAGATAACTGAGTAGGAGGAACAAGGGTCCCAAAATCTTTCAAAAGAGTCAGAGACAGCCCCCACTCCCTTTGTTAAGGGTCCAAAGAGATGAAGCAACACAATAGTAACATATACACTGAGGGCCTAGGTTAGTTCAGGCAGGCTTCCTGGTTGTTGGTTCAGTCTCTCTGTGAGCCTTTATGAGACTCATGCCATGAGAGGGAGCCCATCCCTGACACTGCCTGGAGGGCCAGGACCCAGACGCTGGCTGCCCAGAGACCTAGGATAGAACCAAATATGACTGGCAAAAAATAGTCAATGAAATGATGCCTAATGATATTCTACTGTACTCATAGATAGGTGTCTAATCCAATGGTCATCAGGGAGGCTTCATTCAGCAACCGATGGAAACAGATGCAGAGACCTACAGCCAAACATTACGGGGAGCTCAGGGAATCCTGGGGAAGAGAGGAGGAAGGATTGTGAGAGCCACAGGGCTCAAGGACACCACAAGAAACCTCACAGAATTCAGAGAGCATTTTAATGCAGAGGCCTGCTCCTGTCAGTGTAGTTGCTTCAGCATCTTGGGGAAGGATGCTGGGATGATGGGTGGGACATACAGCTTGATCTTGGTCTCACCTTGCACCAGAGTGAAGGCAGTTGTAACAATAGGAAAACTTAATGAGATGCCACTGGAAACAGTGACACATGGCAACTTCGCTGTTAATGAACCTTTTGAATAGGCCATTGGTTTTTCTTTTTTTCTTTTTCTTTAAAGGCAGAACTTGGCTGCCCTGGAACTTTCTACAAAGACCAGACTAGCTTTAAGGCACAGGGATCCACCTGCTTCTGCCTCCCGAGTGCTGGGATTTAAGGCACACACCACTCTGCCTGGCTGAGTCCAAAGTTTTGGAAAATGACTTATGCACCTTCTTGCCAGGTTAGCAGACCAGTATCAAGGAGAGAGTGGATATGTTAATAGGTGCCTGGGCCCTCACTCCTGTGTGAGACACATCCATCTGGGATCAGTTAGTGCCCCAAGGACAGGGCAATGATGGCACTCTGTCACAGATCTCTGGGAGCCCCATGTCACTCTCTGGGAGCCTTCTTACTATACCAAGTTTTTGAGAAATATGCTGGGTCTCATCAGATGTGGTGGCCAGGGACATTAGATTTTTAATCTTTGTAGTGGCCATCAGCAATGCCATCACCAGAAGCCAGTGTACCCAGCAGGTGGCAGCCCATGCTGCATGGAAGTAGGTACAGGAAGCCAGCAGGGAAGACTCCAGGCACAAACCCCAGGATATTTCAGAGGACAGTCCTTTCAGGGACCAGCTGGGGACTTATTAGTTCACTTATTATGAGTGAACTAATTTCCAGGGGCAAAGCCAGTAGGACTTTGGCCATAATCTTTTGGGACTAAAAAGGAAGGCCAGTTCTGGCTGCTGTGAGCTGGCGCAGTCGGAGGCATGTGGGAGTCATTGGGAGAAATTTCCTTCAGAGCTGTCACCTCTCCAGGAACAAGAACAGGGTGGCCTGTTGGGGCAAGAAGACCCTGAAAACTGGGAAGGGCACAGCATTCTTTCCAACACAGTTGAGATGATTATATTCCCAACCCACGTCAACCCCAACTCACCAAATGCTGAAGAAATGGGATCTGGTTAAATGTGTTCTTTTTCACCCTTAAAAAATATCGAGAGCTAATGTTTTGCAGACAGCTCTCTACTGGCCATGCTGGCCAGGCCTCATGGGGTCCAAAACCAACACACCTGATCCAGATTTGGTCCACAGCATCAGGAGGCCAGAGAAGTGGCCAAAAAATTAATAGAGGAATCTCAAGATTGTTCTTTATCCCAAGGGGCATCAAGGGCTTCAACCTGAATTTGCTCTTGATTAGGAGTTGTGCATGGTGAGGAATGGAGAGCGGGTTGTGCTGCAGACAGAGAGAGAGAGAGAGAGAGAGAGAGAGAGAGAGACAGAGAGAGAGAGAGAGAGACAGACAGACAGACAGAGAGACAGAGAGACAGAGAGACAGAGAGAAATGAGAGATGAGAGAAGAGAAAAGCTCATGGTCATCCCAGCCTCCTCTATGTGATTTCCAGATGAGTGTCCCTGGAGGCAGACTTGTCTGCCTTCTTCATGAATATTCAGGACCCTTCTCTTCATACCTATGGGCATCAGTGAGGAACAGGATGACCAATTTCTAGTGAGAATGTTGTGTTTGGGCCGTAGGATATTGCTTGTTGGATAGAATATGCTTGATGTAATAACTCTCTGTACCACAGAAATTACTGGAATCTGTTTTCTATGGGTCATGAGATTAATGCCAATGGTCCTTTGTGGAGTGTTATTTTAACAATGTGGGGGGAGGGGTGTCTTGTGGAATTGTTATTTGCCACCTGGCTCTCAGGAAACCACCAACTATGCTGATGGAAAGGGCAGGTGATGTGTGAGCCACAAGCAGCTCAGATGACAGTATCTGGGTAGCAAGCAGAACCCCTCATTCCTAACAGTGTCAAGCTATCGAGAAGGATGCTCTCACAGGGGCTAGGGGCCTGTTCGTGACTCTTGGCTCACTTTAGTTCAGGTTCAGGCTGCCACCTCTCTGCTTGCTTCCAGTCCTTTTTTTCTTATTTGCATATCTAAGTTGTGATGGGTGTGGAGAACAGCTATTGAATTAATCTTAGTGTGCTTTCTTCCAGAAACAGATGTGGGTGATTCATCTGGAACACAGTCCCAGGAAACACAAAGAGTGTGGGCTTGTGAAGCAGGGTAGATAGGCAGCCAAGAGGGCAGCAGCAAGCCAGCCATGGACAACTAAAGCTTCATCCCATGGGGGCAGACTTCACAGCTGTCACCCGTAAGGGGAGAACTGGAATGCACATACACCAACTTCTGACTGCCACTGGTTGAGGAACCAGCACCAGCCTGCTCTGTGTGCTTCTCTTGAGAAGGCCATCATATGCTCTGAGAGCATGGGAGTCACTGGCAGATGAAGCCATGCCAGTGAACGTACATATTCTATGAAAGGGGGATGGATGGCTTTGTTTCAAGATGTCACCACAGTTCATACAGTCTCCTACAAAAGAGGTAACTCTTTGGGCTTGAAGTTAGTGAAGAGAGAAGCAGAGGAAACCAAACATTTTAGACAGTCTTGACTGATTTCTTAGGGGCCTGATTGGTGTGTCAGGAGTCTGGTTTGCAGCTTGGCATTGGGCAGCCCCAAATTCTGCACTTACTGACTAAATATTTTTTAAAATTGAATATCTTTCATTTATTCTTTGACAATTCATACACATAAATAATGTACCTTGATCATATCCACCGTGGTGGTTTCAATATGCTAGGCCCACAGGAAGGGCTACTGTATTAGGAGGCGTGATCTTGTTGGAGGAAATGTGTCACTGTGTAGGCAGGCTTTGCTATAGTGTAAGCTCTGCCAAGTATGGAAGAGTCAGTCTTCTCTTGACTGCCTGCAGATCGAGATGCAGAACTCTCAGCTCCTTCTCCAGCATCATGTCTGCCTTCATGCTACCATGCCTCCTGCCATGATGATAATGGACTGAACCTCTGGAACTGTAAGCCAGCCCCAATTAAATGTTGTCCTTTATAAGAATTGCCTTGGTCATGGGGTCTCTTCACAGCAATGGAAGCCCTAACATATCCACCCCCAACTCACTCTCAATACGTGCCCCTTACCCCTTCATTCTCCCCCTGCCCCACCCACTGAACCCACCTAGGGCTGTCTGCTGGAATGTTGACTGATTCTGCTGGCCTCATCTTACACAAATAACTAGAGTGGACTCCTGAGCTCATAAACATAGGCTGAGATGACGCTGAACTCTAAGTATAGAAAACCTCCTGAGAAATGACAGGCAGATGCCTGGAGCTCACTAGCCAAGTCAGTCTAGCTCTGGGGTCTGAACGTCTCAGTGAACCTCAGGCTCAGTAGTTCTCAACCTTTCTAATGCTGTGACCCTTTGATACGGTGCCACCTGTTGTGGTGACCCCCCCCAACCAGACAACTGTTTTTGTTGTTACTTCATAACTGTAATTTTGCTAATGTTACATAATGTAAATAGCTGATATGAGACTCCTTTGAAAGAGTCATTTGACCCTACAGAGGGGTCTTGACCCACAGGCTGAGGCTCTTAATCACTGAGCCATCTCTCCAGCTCTCATCTGTTGCTGCTGTTGTTCTAGATCTCTCACTGGGCTGAGGTGAAGCTGAATCTGTCACACTCTTCTCTTTAAGGTGTTGATTATTTTGCAGCCTTAAAGCACGGACCTCATCTTACTTTAGATGGCTGCTATCGGTCATTGATATACTTTATGACTCGGCGTCTCTTGTCTGAGGAGTTTGTTATGCACCATATCCATTTCTGAACTTGCTCCTTAGTTATTTGCATTTGTCCTCTGGCCACAGGGAGTGTTCAGTCACACCAGTGCTTGCTCAGGAGTTACCACTGTGTTCCAGTCACCTGTCAGCCTGTTTTCTAGATTCCAGACTCATCTCGGCCTGTCTGTATAAACCTTTTAACAAAGCACAACTCAAGAGTTACTCAAGGGGGTGGGTGAGATGGCTCAGTGGGTAAGGGCACCTGCTACTAAACTTGGCCGCCTGAGTTTGATCATGGGAGGCACATGGTGAAAGGAGAGAACTGAATCTTATCAGTTGTCCTCTGGTGTTCACATGTGTGTGAGCTGTGTCAGACACTCAAGAGCACACAATAGATAGATAGATAGATAGATAGATAGATAGATAGATAGATAGACAGACATACTGATAGATCAGATAGGTAGACAACAGACATACTGATAGATCAGATAGGTAGACAACAGACATACTGATAGATCAGATAGGTAGACAAACAGACAGATAAATAAAAAATGAAAAGAACCATTATAAATCATTCAAGTATCATGATTAATGTTTTTGATATAGATTAAATCAATCAAATCAATATACTTGGTGATAAAAATTCCATTTTCCTAGTGAAGTTGTTGAAATCTGGTCTGGCAAAGACTCTAACCATCTGTATAATGCAGTTATTTTTTCTTGCAGTTAGCTGTTGGTTTTAATATAAGTGATAGAAATCTACTGTGCCCCTTTATGTTTCACCAACAATCTGCAGTAACATCTTTGGTATCATCCTGGGGTCAGTGTCACAGTGAGGAAGAGTAAATAACTTCCTGATTCACAATAACTTAGGAACAAACAAACAAACAAAGCAGGCAGACCAGGGTCACCCGCCCCCCCCCCCCGTCATTATTTTTGTAAACAGAGAAAAGCAACTGTCTTAAGTTTCTTTTGAGAATCGTCGTAAGAGTAAAATTAAAATAAGTTACAGACTGGAGGAGAACATCTGCTACCTATTCCACAGACAAAGGCCCAACTTCCAGAGGACTGCTGTGCATCAAAGGGAAAGCCCCAACCAGCTAGTCAGCAAAGAGGACGGGACACATGGGAAAGGCCCTGTTAGTTATGCCGGCTGTTCAGGAAAATGCAAATGAAAACAACGATGTGCCACAGCTTTGCTCTCCAACTGGAAAGAGCTGATGTCACATTCAAGTAAATGTGTGCGGACGTGGGTGCCCCTTGGCTTGATGAGCAGGGAGCTGAGATAACTAAGCATGGCCCACTATTCCTCCCTCTCTTGCTACATCTCAAGATCTCTCCCGAGACACTCACATCTCTATGCACAAGTGCATGCATTGTTTTTATAGAAAAGATGGGGGTAGGGGAGAAACATTTGTTACAAATGGTCTGAGGGAACAGTTTATTCCCCACCAAAACCAAATAGCACGCCCATATATAAAAGGTTCAGTGAGAAAGCAGGGTGAGGAACAACATGTAGATGGCCATGTTTATAAATTGTCTGTCTGTCTGTCTGCCTGCCTGTCTGTCTTTATTATTGATCAGTCAGACTTCACCCTACCATCTATCTATGTACCTATATTATGTATTTGTCACATTATTGATCTATCACCTACCGATCTGTCCCTGGCTACGAATGCATAGAGGAAGATGGGAAGAGGCATGGAATGTTGAAACAGTACAGCGCTCTGGAGAGGTACATGGCTGGTATGCAGGACAGGGAGTAAAGCAGGAATTTACACTTGGATACAGGATGGTAGCCTCCCCCTGCAGCCGTCATTTATTTTCTTTTTTGAGGTTTCAGTCGTCTTCGGTTAACTATAATGTGAAAATGTTATAACAGAAACCCTAGAAATAAGCAGCATCTAAGTTTTAAATGGAGAGGTTCTTCTCACTAGTCTGATGAAACTTAATTGTATAGAGCTCTGGCCAATCCAGGATGCAAGTCATCCTTGGTACAGGACATCCATTAGTCGTGAACAACAATCTTCACATCAGATACACTATCATAGTATTGTAGTGTGCGAGTGTGTGTGTGTGTGTGTGTGTGTGTGTGTATGTGTGTGTGCCCGGTACCTGCATGCCTGTGTATGTGTGTGTGTATGTGTGCATGTGTGTGCATGTGTGTATATGTGCATTCGTGTGTGTGTGTGTGTGTGTGTGTGTGTGTGTAAGTACCTGCATCTCATTTTACTTCATGATGATCCCTAGATGCAAGGAAGACAAGGCTGGCAATTCATGGGAGGCCATGGACACCTCTTCAATGTCTGTCTCACTATAAGAGGAAGGAGGACACAGAACAGCACAGTCCTCTGCCTTAGTCAGAGAAGCCTCATCTGGCAGTGGATGATGATCAGAGCAGAGACTTAGAACCTGACAGAGTGCTGAAACTAAGGGGCTGCTGAGTGCTCAGTCCTAAATGGGACATTCTTTCCATCCACTCTGGGGCCCAGGGGATGTCACAGGAAAGGGCTGGCAGTACTCGGAACTGTAAGACCTGGAGGATGGAGACGAGCACTACAAAATGCTGTCATCCAGATGTGACACTGTTGATGAAGTCATGACCACGCAGCAGCTGTGGACACCTGCACAAGACCACACATGGCAGCAGGAGAGGTCATCAGGACGGAGAAGGATATGAGAGAAGGTGGTGGGGATACACTCAGCTCATGATACACTGGATGCAAAAAGAAACTGACAGAAATATCAAACTAGTAAAAGCAAAAAAAGAAGGATATGACTGCTCCAAGATGAGAAAATATCTGTGAATGAAAGGAGAAACCTGATCCACATAATTTTTTGAAGTATATTGTTAAAACGATTTTATTCTATTACTATGTATGATTAATCTTGATGTACTTAATTTATATATGAATTGGCAAAGGACCATCTACACATAGGAAAAAGGGTAAACACACACACACACACACACACACACACACACACACACACAAAGTCCAATACTATGCATAGTTTCAGAGATCCACTGGGGATCCTTTGGCAAATCCCTACTGATAAAGAGCCACTGAAGTAATGTGTGAATAACACATCTGTGAATCACTTTTGCAATTAAAGAAGACATGCTGACCTCCTGAAGACATAACGGTCTAAACCCTAGGGCAGAGGGGAGAGCATCTAGCACAGAAGACCTTCCCAGTGGTGGTTCTGCCTCGCTATCTTCCTTTATTATCCTCCAGCTAGGAAAGCTGAGGAAGGCTCTTCATTCTCATGGGCTCCTTTCCTTTCCTTTCCTTACCAACTTGAACTTGGAGAAGATATATGGCCCCCGACCCTACATGGCAGTGTGCTGGTAGTGAATTCATGCTTGCCTCTCACTTGGGTTAAGAGTTTTCCTGCTTTCTGACTGAACAGAAATCTTGGAGCCCACAGAAAAGGGGCTCAAGGTGCTGTCTCCACTCCTTTGTGGCTGCAGACTACCAGGCAGGGTAAGCCACTTCCCTCAGTTACCTTTTTAACCTGCACCCAGAGAAGCATGGCAGCTCTCCTGAAGTCAACCATCAGGACTGTAGTTGACACGGTCACTCTGACTCTAGCCCAGAGTCTGTCCTAAGGCATATGGTGGTGGCAGTCTCCTTTTACCCAACAGACTTTTAGACAGTCCCAGGTTTCAGGATGTCTTCACTACAGTACTCCTGAGCTCTCTTGCCTCTGGCTACTCTGTAAGCCTCACTCAGCCAGCTGCCTGGGGCTCTTACTATTTTCCCTACACATATGGACCGGGCTGGGCTTTGTCCCTGAATGTCTGACTAGTGATGATAGCTGCTTGTAGGCATGTGTGACAGCATCTCTGCTTTTTAAATGAAGTCCAACAGCAGACATCTACTTGGGAGGGGAGTGCCAAGTGACTTGTGGTATTCTGGGCAGGTTTCAGTAAGCTGTGATGTAGACACTAGGTTAGAGAATGGATCTGGCCTAGAGGGTCATGTGACTAGGGGAGGCAGGTCTCGCACTGAGGCTGTTTCCACCATGAGTGGATTGGCTGCCTTGTGAGGAGAGCAGTATTATCAGCCCAGTGTGTTTTCTCTTTTGGATGCTATTGGGTGACCTTCAGCAGACCACTCACTATTTTTCAGGGTGGTCGAGAAGGGACCCAGCAAGTCCTCTGCTGCATGGAGTAAATGAGCATCATAATGGCCCTTTCCCTTTTCTGCCTGTCATTCCCCCTCCAGTCAACCGAAGACAGTGGAATACCACTGCCATCCATAGAGCTGGCATTTCACTAACTCTTCCTGGACAAATCAGAGAGCTGAGCCAGGCTGTGCGATGGCATTTAAAAATAGTTCATTTCCCTTAGAAGAGTGCTGAGCCCAGAGGGACCACCCACTCAGGCAAGCCGCTGTCCCCATGGCATCCGAGAGCTGCCAGGTTGACATGGAGTTGACACTTTACTGCGGGCTTTTTTCTGATATCTAGATGATGGTGTCTGCTGGCAAAGTTATTTTTGAGATACAAGAATGGAGATTATCAGGTCAAGGCCTGTTACCATGAGATTAAAACGCATCTGCCTTCTCCTGAACGGTCTGAAAGTGTTTTCATTGGAGAGGAAGAGACATTTCATTTTAAGGCATTTCATTATCAGAAGAGGTGTCAAGGAACCTGGTTACTTGAAAGATATCCTGCTTTGAGCCTCAGCTTACACCATCTTCCACTATAAATCCCAAGTGAACTCAATGTGAAAATGTTAACAATAAAGCAAATCTGTAAGAATATTTAGGGAAGAATCAAATAGATACTTAGCAGTGAAGCTGCTTTGTTATTTGTCCAAACGTCCTTCCTAGGTGCAAAAACATGGAAGAAATCATAAAAGTAAATAATCAGCAGATGTGGCCGTGTAAAGTAACAACCTACGATGCTCCCCATAAAGACTGATTGATGGCACTGGCAAAACAAAGGGACAGTGTGCTGAGGCCCTTCTCTTCTTTGAGAACCAAGAGACCAAGAAGCTGATGTTGGCCCAGTGAGATGGCTTATCGTTAAAGATGCCTGCTGCCAAGTCAGATGACCCACTCCCAGGACCCACATGATGGAGGAGAGAACCGGATCCCACAGGAGAACAGGACCCCACAGGAGCATCAGATCCCACAGGTTGTTCTCTCACATCCCCATGTGTGCCACAGCATGTTCACACATAAATACATAAAAAATGTTTTAATGGGCATACTCTGTTCATGCCATTATAATTCAGTAAAATGAGCTGGATGTTGTTATTTTGTTCTTTTGGGATACAACAGTAGAAACCAGCACTCAGTAGGTGTAAAACTCTGCTAATTAAGGTCAAAGTCCACCATGGCTAGACAACCTTTAAGCTTGGTGCAATATGGAAAATTCCCTTCATTGGCAGGGCTTCTCTTTCCCTGATCTTGTCTGGGGAATTCTAAGCCATCATACACGCCTCTACCTGAGGAATATTTCCTTTCTCCTGATAAGAACCCGTTCAGCTAGCACCTGAGATCTAATGAGGCATTTTGGTGCCCTAAGCCCTCAGCTTATGATGTTCTTACCCTCAGTCCTCCAAAACTTTATAAGCCTTGAACCACCCCAAGTAAAGTTGACCTTCCTCTTGATAGCTGGCCCTGATGTGGTCATTCACTGTAAGTACTCACAGGGTTTCTACATGCTTCCCCTCCATACGTAGTCTCTGTTCTCTTTGCCCTTGTGGACGGTATTGCCTGATGATCCACAAGGGCAGCGAGAACCACAAGGAGGTAGGTCCAAGACTGAAGCTCAAGAGGCTGCTCACACACAGAATACACCAGAGCTGGAGGACAGGAGATGCCATCCCCCTTGATTACCATGGGAGATGTAACTCTGAGCAATGATTCCCCAGATCCCAAATGCACGGAACAAAAGAGTTTCAAAGGAATCTGAAGTAAAGGAGAGCAAACATCCAGATTATTTCACTAGCTTCTTGGCTATTTACATTTTTTTGTTTTGTTTTGTTTTACTCTTTTCTCATTGCTCCTTCTGCTACACTCTCGGTTAACATTTATTTTCAGTACTGGGGAGAGAATGCAGGGCCTATTACACACCAGGAAAGCTCTGGGCTACTGAGCTACAACCCAAGACCTTCCTTTGAGTTCCTCACAGCTTTGTGGGTGATCAGCTCCTGTGATGTCAGCTTCCACTGAGTTTCCAGGCTTAAAGGAACCTGGGTGGGGGAACAGGTATCTGGATTTACAATCAAACTGATTTGCCTACCTACTAGGGCAGCTGGTTCCTGGCATGGCATAGGACGGACCTTGCCAGGATGTAGCCATTTACTGTCCTTTGTTGCCAAAGGGGATGTCGCCAATGGTGGCACACTGATGTAGAAAGACAGATGCCAGGACTCTAAGAAGTGAAAACTGACAGGTATATGCCTCTAAGGCAGTCCTCTGTCCCTGGATTTCAGACTCAATGTCAATTTTAGAGACAGGCTGGATGGCAATAGAGGGGACACAAAAGTGTTTAAAACACAATTCATGTGACCAAAAGCTTATGAGTACTCCAATGTGTGGGGCAGCTACACCGAAGTACAGTTGCTCCCCTACAGAAACAGAGACCTATTAATTTTCAGAGAGATTCAAAATTGGTTATTTCTTCAATTTGGAATTCAACTTGTTACAAGATCAAGATGGATGTAAGCAAATTACTGAGAAGGGCAAAAGGAAGTGTGTAGAAAGAGTGTGTGTGCACGTCTGTGCATGAGCATGTGCATGTGTGTGTGTTAGTCATGCATGTGTGTGAGTGTGTGTGCATTTGTGGAAGTGTGTTGCACATCAGGTGACTTCCTTCAAAGCTTTCCACCTTATTTTTCGAGACAGTCTTTTTACTAAACCTGAAGGAGACCCATTCTTGAGGTTCACCTATCTTTGGCTAGGCTGGCTGGCCAGCAGGCTCCCAGAATCCTCCTGTCCTATGGCCATGCCTGGCTTTTATATGGATGCTGTGGATTTGAACTTCGGTCTTCTTGCATTTGCAGCAAGTGCTCTTGACCACTAAGCTGTCTCACTAGTACTGGCAATAGTTGGCCACCTTGTTAGTTGCTTCCTTGATGAAAGGAAATACTAGGAGAGTTTTACTATATAAAAGTAGATGTGATTTGGCTGCTAGCGAAATAGAAAGTGTTCAGGAATCTCGAAGGATGAAGCTCAAGACACAGCTGGAGGTCCCAATGTCAGAGAAAAACAAATTGACCGAGGAGACAGTGCCTGCTTGAACTTTGGACATATGGGTTTGTTGATCTGTAGTTTCCTCTCTGTGGGCCAATTACAAGAACACTCCATGGCATCCAACCCTGCCCAGAGCTGGGATGTGGCAGTGCCAGGAGCCAAGCCAAGTTAGTACCCCAGCCATGGCCGGGTCCATCTGTGCTCTGCTCCTGCCTCTTATTAATGTTAAATATGTGCTCAGATTTTTCCTTCTGCTTCTTTAAGTTTAACCTCTCATCTGAATGATGCTCTGATGTGGGCTCTCCCCTGTGGCTAGACACTGTGATAGTGTTGTTCAATGGTCAGGCTGGCTCTCCACAGCCTACTTACCTGATTCTCTTGGATCAAGAAGACAGCCTGAAAGGCAGTGGTGGCTGTGAAAGAGGACATTGGCTGTGCTTATAGCACTAACCTAGCTGCTTTCTGTTATCACTGGAGGCTTGAATCTCAGCATTGATGTCAATTCTGCTCGCTGTTCTCCGGGGAAATAGAACCCTGATGTTTACTTGCCCTGGGCTTTTAATAGCATGCCTGGATCCTCTGTGTATCAATCATAAATATAACTCTAGTGTGGACAGGTTAAGTATAGCCCTCACCCCCTAACCTCTTAGAGGGGGGTAAACAGGATCTGATAAGCAATAAGGGGGATGTGTAGGACCACTGTTATATTCTACATTATGAATACATATTTGCACACCATATTGTAGAAAGGAATCTGGTCTGTGCATGTTATTGGTGGCCTAGCATGTACACACACTTGATAATTACAATGAAATAGTTACCGAAGGTCTGAAACCTTTTGACATAGAAATATTGACATACTGTTACATACATACATTCAATAACAAGATCTAATGGTGAGTCTAACCACTACTGTGATGTTCAAGAAACATCAAAGATACTCTACAAAGGTTGCCACGTGGTGAGCTCTATTTCACCCTGCAGGTACTGTGGGTTCCACACTACTGCTTGCCCTGAGTTACTCTCCTCATTTATCATATTTCATTTCTGTTGCTGTGATGAAAATTCCCTGACCAAAAGCAATGAAGAGGGGAAAGGGTAACAATTCCAGGTCATCGTCGACCAGAGAAGAGGGCCATTATGGCCAGAACTTAAAATACCAAGTCACATCACATCCACAGTCAAAAGCAGAGAGAGAGAGAGGAATGTGAGCATGCTTACTGCTTAGCTCACTCTCTCCATTCTTATTTAGTCCAAGACTAAACCTAGGGAATGGTGCCACCCACAGTGGACTGGGTCTTTCCACATCCATTAATGCGATCAAGACAACTCTCCCCACCCCCAGACACATCCACAGACCTACACAATCTAGACAATTTCTCATTGAGACTCTTTTCCTAGGTGTTTTTAGATTGTTCTACCCTTTTACTTAAAACCAATCATCACATCATCCTGGGCCCCAACATGAGACAGGGATTCTCAGTGTAGGTGTGGCTTGGGGTCTAGATGCCTTAGTTTTTTCATGTCCAGTCACAGAAGGGAACTGTTTTCTTGACTCAGATAGACTGAGCCTATCCTGATTTTCTATGCTGTAAATAATAAGCCAGAGGGGCCACTAGAAGTGGCTTCTGAGGGGCAGGTGGGGTCAAGAAAGAGCCAAAGGACCAGTTGCAAACAGGCAGCAGTGCTTTCTGGTGCACTAAAGACAGAAGGATCCCCTCTCTCAAGCAGTTCTATCTGGGAGATGGATCTTGGTTGTGTTTTATAGCTTAGGATAAGAGACATTTTCCTCTTGCTTTGACAGATTTGAAGTGCATGTGTTTTTAAGTTTTTCCGTTGCCCTAATCTCTCTTGCCCAGGCAAGTTCACCTAAATGGGGGAGCTCGGTGGCTGGGAGTGTGCACTAGCTAATTTTGGCTTCCCATCTTCCCACTGGCTTTATGGATGGTGCTGAAATTGCACATGTGTGCAAAAAAATGCTCAGCCTCAGCTTTGGGCCCTGTAACAGTGCTTCACAGCCCTTGGAAATATGAAACAATGTTGCCATGATTTCACGGCTATGACAGATTGAGCTACTGCTGAAACACACACGGAGAAGTAAATCTTTCTCACCCGGGTAGGCCAACCCAGTGAGTACCCTGCACAAGCTCAGGCCTGACACACACAAAGGTGCCTTTCTTAAAGAGGGTGTGTGTCATGGCTTCCTGGGCAGGGATGCAAGCTAGACTTTGCGGCTGTATGAGGAAGGTAGACCACCATCCAGTGTCCACTGGGAATTGCTCTGTGAAAGAAGCTTCCAGAATATCATCTGCTTACCAATTTTACTTCTTGCTCCATTTATACTTTCTCCCAGAGCTTTTGCTTCAGAAAATCTGGAGGAAAAATACAAGAATAAAGGCAATTTTAACTTGTTGCTATCCATCCTAGATTACGTTTGAAAAAATAAGAGATGTCTAAGAGGTTGCTAGGGAAAGATGGATACAAAAGAAAACCCCATCAAGCCTACTATGGTAGGCTTACAAAGAAAGCTGAAATTCGTGTGATTTACATCTACTGGGAAACACGACAATGGTTGGTGGGTAAGAGTACTGCTTACACTCTCAGAGAACCTGGGTTCAATCCCCAGCACCAGAATGGTAGTTCACAACCATCTGTAATTCCAGTCTTAGGGATCCAGCACCCTCCTCTGGTTTTTAGGGGCACTGCATGCGTGTACTGCACACATAGACATGCAGGCAAAACACCTACACACACACACACACACACACACACACACACACATACACAAATAGATTTTGTTCTTATATTTGTTAATGAATTAATTCAATTTCTGATGTTTTATGGTGCAAAGATACCGGAATGAAACATGGAGGTAAGTTTTCTCTACCGTGACTTACAGGCATGGTGCCAACATCATAGTCAAAGAAAACATTCTTAAATATCACTGACTTCTTGACCTACAGTACTGTGGCAGCAGAGGGCAGCCACTGATGACTAGTCAGGGGACAAATCAGGCACATTCTATGTTGGGTAACAATAGCCACAGTGCTTGAGTTGGTCTAGGAAGGGGCCTATCTATTTGTGAGGTGTGGTCAAGAGAACTTCTTGTGTAAATTGAGAGTGACTGGGATTTTAAGGGTTCACAGAATTTTAGAAACCTTTTCTCCTAGAAGTTTCCAAAACACATAAAACAGAGAGCATGTCAGGCTAAACCCTTCCATCTTACTGCCCCATTTTTCTATGTCCACCTTAGCTCAACAATTTCTCGTCTCCCTCCTCTTCTTCCAACATCCTCAAATCCCTCAGGGTTCCAGAGAAGACCAGCTATCTTAGTATTTGGTCCATGGCTCCTTCCTCTATACGGAGCTGCAGTAGATGAAGCAAGGGTCAGGGGACCACCAGTGCTCTGTGACTGCTGGGAAAGTAGTGACAGTTCTGTCCTTGCTGTTTTCTGCACCGGTCTTCTTGGCCTGGGACTACAGACAGGAGGTCCAGGGAAGAGGACTGGACTTTCCTACAAGGCTGGGTGGCTAAGGACTCCACCCCTGGTTTTCAAATGAAGGTTCCAAATAGGCCATTCATGTCTTCTCAGTGAGGGCCTGTCACCATTCAGGGACCCAGTGCAGAGGCATCTGGTAAAAACACAGGCTGGGTCAGCTCAGCAAATATTCACAGGAAGTGTGGACTGAAACGCTGGACTCCACATGCTGGTGATTGACCGCTGCCAGGCAGCTCAGAGACCATTGTGGGGGAGCTAGGAGCTGGGGTTGTGCTCCGGAAGTAGTAACCACATCTTCGCAGCCAACCAAGCTCTTAGAAGTGGTCCCTGCAGATGCATATTAGGAGCATCAACACTGCGGCCAACATTCTCATTGTCACAGGGAACTGGAGTAGAGTTTGATGTGACTTGGAGAATGCTATTTCACCCTTGGTGTGTGATAGTTTACGATATGATCCACTCAGAGGGAAGCAGCCAGGAAACACACACCTGACTACCCCACACACAATTCACTGGAGAGCTCAGGCAGGGGCTGCTCAGACTCAGGGCCAGAGATGGTTTATTCTGGAGCCAAATTCGAGTGAGTCTGCCTTGGGATCACTGACTTAAGTGACCTTCAGTTTCACGTTCCAACATTGAGGCAGTTTTATGGACTTTTTCTTTCTTTTTTTTAAATGGTAACTGGACCACAAAACAAAAATCTATAAATCAAGGCATTTAAAAAAAAATACCTGGGTTAAGTTAGGTAGATGCTCTCTCATGACAGTCTTAGCTCTTCTTTTGTGGAGAATACTTTTCGTTCTTAGTTAATACATCCCATAGGTTTTGATCTTTCTTACTAGGATGACACCTCTGACTCAGAACCATGTGAGGAATGGCTCTTGTTAGGCTAAAGATTGCCCTTACAGCAACACCAACCTCTCCGTGCTGCTGAGGTTTTAATCAGCGAGTCAGCCTGTGTAGACAGCTTCTTTTCAGGAAGTCAGGCATCCGTGAAGAGGACAGAAGTCAACTGTCTTCCTCAGCCTCTCTCCACCTTATTAGACCGAACCCGAGGCTCACAGATTTGGATAGGCTGGCTGCCTGGTGAGCTCCAGGGGTCTGCCTGTGCCAGGGTTACAAAGCAAGCTGCCATGCCAGGCTCTCTTATGTAAGTGCTGAAGACCTGCACTCAGTTTCCCGGGCTTGTGCAGCAAACACTTTTCTCTCCAGGCCTATGATGAAGATCTCTCTGGCTGCTGAGAATTTCTTCCCTGATTCTCAGGAGATCTGTCACCATCCACTAGAACAAACCTTAAGCACTTGCCTTGGTTGCTGAGTCCTCAAAGTCAATTTCAAATAGGCCTTCTCTGACAAAATTTTCTGAGTGGTGTGTGTGCGTGTGTGCATGTGTGTGTGTGTGTGTGTGTGTGTGCACGCGCGCGCATGCACGCGCACGCACCCGCATATAATCCTATGTGTCCGGTGTCCATTTAAGAACCAGGGGGATGCTGAGAAGATTCTAATCTAGTCTCTGCTTTCTGAGCTTATAATTCTAGTCCATCAGAAAAAGTATAAATATAAATATAAAATTCAAGTGGGAAAATAATAAAGGTTAAAATTAAAGTCTAAGGGGAACCGGGAGCTCCTTTTTGTCATGGGTAGCATTTCCAGATGGTGCCTGTGACTTCTCCAGCCCACTCCTCTATTGCCTGTAGACTGCTGTTCACTTCTAGGCTACTAGGATCCAACTAAATGAGGGGATGATTTTCTTGGTTTAGCTCACATTATTAATCCTTGATTTTCCATCATGATTCTTCTCTCTGTTCATTTCCTCTTTTGTTACTTAATGGGGACTTTGTGTCTGATAGTTTCCGTGTGTAAAGGGTTTTGACACAAAAGACAAGCTCCCTGTGCTTAGCCTGGGCACTGATATTTACAGAACACAGAGTTACCTCTTATTATTATATATTAGGACGATGAATCATGCCTACAAAATGTTGTGATTATGAATAACGGTTACTTTCCACTGGGGGAAAAACACTCCGCTGAAGAATTGGTTCAAACACCGTGAGCAAATGCCCTGGTAATGTGACATCTTATTTCTCTTGTTACATACAGACAGCTGAACCGTCCCAAGACCAGGGGCCAGCATTCAGGCACACTAGAAGTCCATGCACAGAATGTACAGAGAATAGATTGCCTCCTGTTGTATAGCATGGGGTATACAGGTCGCCCACGTGCCCTCCTGAAACCCCAAGGGGAGAGAATCATGGGGGATTCTGGGATACCAACAATACCTCCATTAGGAATTAGTCTCTTATTGTGAGCTAGAGATTTGTATTTGGTCAGGTAGATCCAGTATCAACAGGATGACATATCAGAAGCATCAGCCCACAGAGATCCTAGATGTGAGACAAGGGGAGTGAGATGGGAGGGCCAGACCAGTGGGTCCTGGGTGCTGAGGGATGGTAGAAAGGTGAAAGCTACATTAGGGTAGGAAACTGATGGCCAGCTCAAGCCCCAGACCATTGACAGATGTTTGCGTTGGTCCTCCCTGCCACTAGGGAGCACTAGAGCAAATATTTGGAAGGCACCAGGATTTCTTGAAGATTATGTTTTCTATGTCAGAGCCACAAGGAGGTCTGCGCTTTTGGGGATTTATTTTTATGTTTGATGTTGGAATACTGTTTTTTGTTGGTTTGCTTTAGTATATATTTTACACACACACACACACACACACTTTTCTCTAAGCTGGAGCCATCTTCCAGCAGGTGGCCTGGGTGGGTTTAGAGATGTCCAGGAAAAAGCAGCATGTGTGGCCATCACCTCCAATTGCTCACTGACATAGACTCCAGCTTCTTCTGCCTTCCAACATGGACACAATACCAATGACTCTTGGATTTCCATGCTGTCAGGGTTGGCCTGGGACTACTGAGTCTTCTTGGTTTGTTGACTGGCAGTTATTGGGTTCTCAGACTCTTTGGTGTACAGATGCCCCTTGTTGGACTCCCCAGACTGGATCCAGTAAGCCAATCTAATAATTCCCATTTGTGATAAGTATTCATTCCATTGGCTGTGTTCCTCCAGAGGACTTGCGTGACATAGTCGGTAATTTCTGACAACTGAATAATGACGGTGAATGAGAATGAGAGCAGAAGTCCAGAGAGAAGGAGAGACTCCTGGTGGTACCCCACTGCCTCTTGGCATGAAGCAGCTCCTTAATGACTACCATTATATTAACATTAAACAGATGTAGAATTTTCTTTTTAGGATGGACTGGTCTCCTGCCTTTCCATTTGCTTTAAAGATTGACTTATTGCCTGGATGACAATTTTTCCCCAGAGGAGTGAGTCTCGTTCATTCCTTTGTGCAATGGCTAGGAGGAAAATGGGGGCACTACCTACCCCGAGCAAACAAGAACGGGGGCACTACCTACCCCGAGCAAACAAGAACACTTTCCAGTAAAATACCAGCACTGCTTAGGTTTTCAGAATGCTCCTGGACTGGAGTCAGGGCAGCTTCTTAGAGAGAAGTCTTTGAGAGAGCCACACACGCTCACCCTCACAGCCCATGACCTGCTTCTCCATCAGTCACAGATCCTGACTAAGATACAAGCCCAAAGCAACCAGGAGCCATCCCAATTTCAGAGAACAACAACAGCAAAAAATGAAGTATGTTGGCCATGTTGGTGGTTTTAAAACTTGGCTACACAAAGCATCAACAGTTGGGGAGTGTGTGTGTGTGTGTGTGTGTGTGTGTGATTGTGTGAGAGTGTGTGTTACAGTGCTTTTGTGTTTGTGTGTGTGCTTGTGTGCAAATGTGCCCAGAAGTCAACTTCAGGTGTCATTCCTTTAGCATTGTCCCCTTGTTTTTTTGAGGTAAGGTCTCTCTGGCTCCATCCCTGCAGCACTGGAGTGAAAGGCCCTTGAGTGACCAAGTCCAGAGTTTTACATGGGTGCTGAGATATGAACTCAGGCCCTCATGCTTAAGTAGGAATCGCTGTTACCAGTGAGCCATCTGTCTACTCCCATTCCTAGGGTAGACTCAGATGGATCTTTTTGTATGGAAGTCTCTGGTTTTGGGTAAATACATTTGTAATTTTTTGGAACTGTGTTCCTTCCTAGTTTTGTCTTTAAGATCTATGCTTGTTGATGTGCAAGCATCTAATCCATCACCCTCCACGTTACACCCTAATCCACGGATTTTCTGTTATATTACCTGTCTGAAACTCTGAAATCTGCCCCTGTTCCTGGGCAACAGCTTCCAGACAACTTTCTCATTGCTCCTTTGCAGCAGCTGTATTAAGACTTCATCTCTCTCGTCAGGCCTTTCATCCACGCCAAGTCTTGATTTTAACCAAAAATATGGAGGGCCTAAGAATGTAATTTGATCTATATATTTAAAATATCTCTCTCTCTCTCTCTCTCTCTCTCTCTCTCTCTCTCTCTCTCTCTCTCTGCCTTTCCAGTGTTAGGACTATAGGCGTATGGTGCTGGTGACTAGAACTCAGGTCCTCATGCATGCACAGCAAGCACATGACTCACTGAGCAACACCCCTCCCCAGCCTGATTTATTCTCCCCTGGAGATTTATGAAGGCATCTGTAAGAGTCTCAGGTTGCTGAGAATTATATATAAAGTGAGCATTGTCCATAGAGCTAATGCAGTCAGTAGCAGGTCCCTGAGCTACGAGTGGCTTACAGTAGTCCTGGGATGGTAAAGCTCAGATGTGAGAGAGAATTATACCAGGGTGCACACAGGGAAACGTGAAACCATAGAGACTTTAGACCTTTCTTGTAGACATTAGGGTGACCAGGCAGAAGAACAGAGTCTCTGGACCAGCAACTCTCTGACTCCATCTTACCTCTGCTTCAGAATCTGTTTGTTATCCTCAATGGTGACACTGTCAGCGTGGTCCCTCTTGAAAATCTCAAAAGCCTCCTGGCGTCCCAGTGACATCTCCTCTCTCATCCCTATTTAGAAACACAGGGGGATGGTTTCAGTCACATCATTTTAGGATGCCATTAATTTCATTGCCACTTTATTGAGACCACAGAGCTGGCCCAGGGCTCCCACAAGCCCATAGCAGAGAGACTGTGGCCAGACAGGTGGTGCCTGACCAAAGGCTGTGCCTGTGAATCCACATGACTTGGGGTGGGGATAGGGATAGAGCTTGGAATGCCTGGCCAGAGGAAATGAAAAGCAGACCTCCAAGCCCCAGATGCTGAGCACATCTGTGAATCTACTTCCTGCCACCCCTTGGTGGCACAGTTCTTCCTGTTTTCCCCTTATGCCCCATTTTAGGTTGTTAAACTTCTTTCTGAATTTCCAGGCATTTAGGAGTACAAATTAGAGCCCAGATTGAAAACTACAGAATCTACAAAGTTCTGCTCTTAGTATCTAGCTTCTATTAACAATCCAGACTTATGTCCTGTGGCTGGTGAGGAAGGTCTTGGTCCTCAACCAGGAGTTAGTTATATGCTCCATACCAGAGCCCGTAGTGGGAGGTCCCCAGTTTATGTCCAACTTTAACACCCTAATTTGCCACTGCCACTTGCAAGCCAACCCTCATGGCTTGGCTCTGCTCTCAGCACAAATTCTGGAGCCTAGCCTCAGAAAGTAGGTCCTTTAGAGGAAACAGGTAGCTTCTTGCACCAGCTTCCCTAGTAAGCAGTCTCCAGGGGAAATGGTCAGTGCAGGTGTGTACACGGGTCCTCAGGAGAACCTAGGTCACAACTAAGTTTTGGATAAATCTACAGACTTTTTGTCTTTTGAGAGAGGATCTCTTGTAGCTCAGACTGACCTCAATCATTCTACATGGCCAAGGATGACCACGAACTCCTGATCCTCCTGGCTCTATCTCCTAAGTTCTGGGCCGTGTGTGCCACCACATTGGTTTAGGGAAAGGAACTCAGGACTTGGTGTGTGCCAGGCCAACACTCTTGTGTTTTTTTTTTTAAAAAATTTGCCCCATCCTCCCTGAGACTTTTTCTCTTCTGATACCTTTGCTGATCTTTGGAAAAGTCAGCCCTAGCCAGATGTCATCTCCCTGAACCCCCACGGAATAGATAGTCCCTCCACCAGGCTTGCATCTGGGGCAATTACTCTATGCATGACACTCCTTTCCAGGGAAATGCAGATTCCTCCAGAGTCACAGATTGTAATGTTATCCAACTCCCCAGTGTTTTGCTCAAGTTTGTATTCAGAAGATTCTCAACCTACGTCTGTTAGTCTAAGTTCATGGGGGCAGGACTGAAGTGGATGGGGTGATGAGCCTGTTCTGACTGTTGGAGGAACATAGCCCAGGGCTTTGGGGAACACATTCTTAAGGCCCTTCAGGCAGTAATCCTCCATTTTCCTGGAAAGAATCCTGCTATCTCCTATCCTCAGCTTGAGGAGCTGGCCCAGCCCATCTGACACCAATTTCATGACTACTGTGGTAAAAATAGCACCACAAGGAATGTCTGAATGGCGCTGTGGTGATGCGGTGATGTGCATGGCACCCCACCCTCGTTGGCCAGAGCTCATTTTTACCTCTGTCTGTCCCACACACTCCTGAATGTACTTGAGACTCACTGAGATCAGCTCTGTTGCACAAGGGATACTCACAGGGTGTGCCCAAGTGCTTCCCAGTGGAGCCCAAGGAGAGCCAAGGAACGAATGTCCTAGGAGACATCTCCTCTGTCTCCAGGCTATGCCCAATTGCAACACAGTATGCTTTGTGCTGTACAGTTAGCTCCACAGAGAACACACTAAGGTTTTCTGTGGGATTTTAAGGCTGCCTTCCCCAGAGGGGACTTTCACTCCTCAGATTCTAGCAGGACTGGGACTGAAGGAGAAGCTCCATGGTCTGACTGTTTCTTCTCCAGCCCCTGCCTTCTTTATTATGAGAATAGTGCCCATAACATTCTTGAGGAAGTAAGTCTGGAGGAGAACTTGTGATCAGCTAGACAGTCTCTGGGTGGTCCCTGAGAGGGGTTATGGGAACAGGAAGGATGTCGGGGACATGTCCTTAGAGAATCTAGACTGTGCTGCTACAAACCTTGGAGCCAACAGTGTAACACGGTGACTATGAGCCGCTTATTTTCGAAGACTGGATAGTTGAAAAGACAAGAACACGCACGTTCTTACCTCCAGGACGATGGCACCAGGTGCTCCTATTATGCTGGAGAATGCATTCTAGAATTTGGGTGGCTTGACTGTCGTGACCAAGGCTAGGTGGACATGGGTGTAAACAGTCAAAACCTAGCAACCAGCTTTCCTAGCCATGAAGAGAACAGGGTTGCTGACCTCAGTGGCTTATGTGAAGGGGAAGCAGGGTATGGATTCTGCAGAGACTTCGGAAGGATGCTGCATGGAGCATGCCACCAGAGGTCTATACAGATGCCTGAGGGATGGACGCTGTAAGCAGCTGATGCATGTGAGCCTAGTTTCCATCTCAGCCTTCCTCCTGGCTGTCCCTGTCCCTGAGGACAGACAACAACTATCTTTTTTTCAGATTATACAGATACACTCAACTCGAGGTCATCCCCCAAAGTAAAGAACAACTTTACTCTGTTGAAGGGTCATTTCTGCTTTGCTTTCTCTCTTTGGGTTTAGGAAATAAGCTTGTCCTCCTGTGAGCATCTTTTGCCTTTTAACAGCCATTGCATGCATGAGAAAGGGTAAGAAGAGCAGACTCTGTCCTCGAGCGCTCACCTTACTGAGGGCACAGACATCTATTTATTTCTTCCCTCCAGAGGTGTTTATTTATCATTGGCACAGTGCTAGGCATGCAACAGAGATGTGAGATTGGATGGGTAGATTGAAGCTTTGATGGTGATGTTAAAGTGCCGAGAGTCTAGCCATGGAGAAAGAAAAATGAACAAATGATTGCATTGCAGCTTACTGGACCATTGAGAGAGAAGCAGGAAATGGTAAGGAGGGCTGTTGGGAGGTAGCAGCATCCTTCAGGATGGTGAGGTGTCTGCATGGCGAGAGAGGTTCGGTATCCCCGGTAGAAGGGCAGACACGGTGTCTGTTAATTATTCCACTCTTCAAAGGGGCTGGGAAGCCCAGTGCTTGTTCCCCAGCACTGAATAAGCCACGTGTGGTATCCTGAATCCTCACCGTAATCCTAATATCTGGGAGGTGGAGGTCAGAAGATCAGGAGTTCAAGGTTATCTACACTTATATAAGGAGCTCATGACCAGCTTGGGCTATATGCTGTGCTGGTGATCAATATATATGGATACCCTTGAATTTATGATCCTGCCTTGGCCTCCTGAGGGCTGAGAAAGAGTACAGCTGTTCTCCAGCATGCCCAGCCTGTGTCTTGCTAGAGCATACTGTGACACTGCAGGGATGCGATGCTTGTGTCCCCAGTATTCCTCTACCATCATCCCGCTGGGCAGGTTCACACCCTGTACCTTATGAAGCTGGAACTCAACACTCTTCTCCCTCCTACAGATCAGCAGGTGCTACCACACCCCTCCCTCCAACAGCTACCCACAGCTGGCTTTGAACCCCAGCTCCAAGAAGCTTTTACACAAATACAGCTTGGAAGCACCACTGTCTCAGGAGGAGCAAAGAGAATGCCTGCAGTCTGCTGGCAGCTAACAGGGTCTGCAGAGCATAGAACTGACCAGGTCTCCATCCCAGAGATTTAGAATCAGCTCCTCGCAGAGGCTGGAGGCCTTAGGAGTTCTGACCTGTTGTGATTTGTTTGCCTATAGGAAAATTGTAGGTCCCAGGTCCCAGAACCAGATCACAGAAAATGTGGATGGCTACAAGAAGCCTCCTGGCCTGGTGAGTCACAGAACCACCTTTAACCCCTACAGAAGTGTCCCCTAAATGCAACCTGACATTTTTAGGTGGTTAGCTGGAAGATATTTACAAGTCCAGAAGGCAGCGTGCTGGTCTATTTTTGACAGCAGTTGCGCTTAGACAGAAATGCAGCACACAAGGAATGTTCCGAACTGGTCTTAGGGTTTCAGAAGCATCAGACTTAGAAGGCATTCCGTTCTTATGCACTGGTCCCCTGCTCCTTTATTTTTTATTTTATTTAAACCTTATTTATTTTCACAGATATGAGTATTTGTTTGCATGTATGTCTGTGCCCACAGAGGCTGAGAAGAAGCCACCAGATCCCCTGGAACTGGAGTTACACAGAATTGTGATCCGCCACGTGGGTGACGAGAATGGACAAGCCCTCTGGAAGAGCAGACAGTGCTCATAACTACTGAGCCATCTCTCCTGCCTCCTTTCCTCTTTTTTTATTGTTCTTTTATGTTTTATCATCCTAAAAGTGAATCCCGTATTTTGCTACAGAATATAATTCAGAGTGTTTGGGAGCTCTCCCGACTCTAACACAGGGTCCCATGGAAGCTGAGTGGAAAGCACCCACTGGGGTGGTGGAGAACTTCTTCTGTCTTGGGCCTGCTGTCTGATTTCCTTTAGTCTGGGGCATGTGGACCTCAGCTTATTTTCCTGGCTGTTCTCACACAACCTACTACTGCTTAAGCTATTTTTTTTCAAAATTGACCAAAGTGAAGTGATGAAGGCTCGAGCCCTGCATGCTGCAATATGATTTTGTGCACCAAGACCCAAAAATATATTTTGTTTGGGAGACATGAAGAAAAGAAGACCAGTAGGAATGCTGGGAAGTATAGGGTAAAGGGAGATGGCTTTCAGAGGGAGAGGGGTTTGGAGTGCACAGTTTAGAGCTAGGGAGCTCTGGCAATGGGAGGTGACAGAATGGCTCTGATAAACTACGTGGCTGTGTAAGGACAGCAGGCCACAAGCAGGCATCAGGTACACGTGGTCTGGCAGCCAATACAAGGTTTTAAATATTTATTTGTATTTTATGTCAATGTGTGTGCTTGACCAGTACCCATAGTGGCCAGAAGAGGGCACTGGATCCCCTGGAACTAGGCACTTTTGAGTTGCCATGGAGGTGCGGGGAATCAAACCCAAGTTCTCTAAAGGGGCAGACAGTTCTCTTAGCAGATGATCCATCTCTCCAGCCCTTGATACGAGGTCTCGACAGGCAAGAAAAATTCTCAGCAATTGTGAACTGCATATAAAATGAATGTCTTTCTGTAAACAATCAGAAGACAATTCCATTCCATTCCTGACTGGGTGCCCAAGTTAGAAGGAATAGACAGGGGAATGGGAAGGAGGAGGTGGGGGAGGGATAGAGGGAGCTGAGGGGTGGAGGAGGGAAGGATCCAACAGATGGCTGGTCATCCAATAGTCTCAAGAACTGTGTCATGGCCAAGGATGTCCTCAGGGACATAAGAAGGAAACGAGGGTCCCCACCAGAGACTCTGGGGAAATGGCAAGTCAACGGCTTAATCCCGCATGGAGAGGAAAGGAGCTGCGGGTGATGCACTGAGTAAAGGCACTGGATCACTGAGGGCTGAGATCTCAAAGAGACAGGGACTGGACCTAAGGAGAGGGCTTGTTCATGAAGCGCTTGTGTGAACACAGGTTTGGATCCCTACCCCTACATAGAAGCCAGGAGTAGTAGGGGCTGATCGTTACCCCAGATCTTGAGGTAGATAGGCGGGGTCCCTGTACTCCACTGGCTAGGTAGACTAGCTGAATCAGTAAGCTCCAGGATCAATGAGAGACTCTGCCTCAAAAGCTAAGGTGGAGAGTGACTGAGGAAGACACTCCATATTGACCTCTGGTCTTTATACACTTGTATATAGATGCACACACAGTTGCACACACCTATGTGAACATGTACATACACCATACACACACACACACACACACACACACACACCAGAGAACCATCTTTGAGGAAGATCAGAAGGGGCATCTAAGACACCAGCTTCCCTTCCTCCCCTGCTGTGGAGAGGATTTAGCAAGGAGGAAAGTTTTGGAGGCACTTGAAAGGGAGGGAGAGCAAATCCTCCGTCCCAGTCTGCTGCTTTACTTCCTCACACCCATGGAAGACATTGCTAACCACTCATAGCGTTCTCTGCCAGGGAAACTAATTACAGCGTTGGCACTTGTGGCAAGGGCTTTGGGCAGGCTTTGTGGCACTCATCTCTGCCTCAAAAGCTCGTCCTTCAAGAGGTAGCTTCCAGATTATAAGCCAATTCAGTGACAAGTGGCATTTAGTAGGTTTCCTTTGTCCCCCTTCATCATCTCCGATGGCTTTTGTTTTGCCACTTTAGGAGCTGGCATATGGACCATCCCTGCCACACCCCTGCCTCCTCACAGTGGTATTCTTGCCTTTGAGAGAGCTCCAATCATAGAGAAGACTGAGTGCAAAACGTGAAGTCCTTTCTCTACATTTTCTGCCACCAGGGTGGTAGAGGTCACTGTAGAAAGCAGTATCATTTGCCATGATTCTGTTTGCTTGAAAGGGCCACGATTAGCCCGGCTACAATTTAAGGGGTTGCTGGGTGCGTCCAGTGGGCTATGCAATCTGAAGATGAGGGGAAGAAAAAAATACAACAAAAAACCACTTAGCCACGGTGAAAGTGACTGCAGATGTCACGAACACAGAATGGATCTTTGGCACGGCCAAGAATGATGCTCATTTAACTAACTTCCTGCTTTTGACTGACAACTTCTGGAATAGGCCAGCAGCCCAAGGCTTTGGAGGTCAAAGGTCTGCATCCCAACCATTGCTATCACCTGGGCTAAGGTTCTCGGATGAGGACTTGGATGTCCCCGGCTGCCACATGAAAGATAACAGAGGACAGCCTGCAATTAGAAGATCCTCGGGTGCTGGCTTGGACCAGGCTGAGGCACAGCAGGCTTGGCAAGGGCTGCTGGGAGGAGAGGGAAAGGAAAATGTGAGGTGGAAAGCCACATAAACCTTAGGAGCCCCACCCAATGGTGGCACCACATTGAAATAAATCAAATGTGTTCCTGACTCCTAGAGGCAGAAGCCCCACATGCTAGGGCCATCCCACATGGCCCAGCGGTGCAGAGCTGGTGGGCTGGGCGAGAATAAGGGGTCAGCATGCTCAGGGCCAGTGTGTTTTTCTTTTGCCTTAGTAACCCTGTGTGATTCATCTTCCCTGTTCCTGTAGCACACTCTCCCACTTTCTCCATGGTGAGTCAAGTAAGGCTCAGCATGTGAAGCAATTAGCAGGAAGGGAAGCTTCTAGAAGGCATTGTGAAGACCCCTATATGGTCCTCAAGGCCAACCACCGAAAACACTAATTTTTTTCTCAGCTGAGCCCTCTATGGTTTTTATGTTGTAAATATTCTCATCCAAGACAAGTACCCACGTGTGCCGTCTGGAGACGACAGTGGACAGACATGGGCACTGAGCCTGGAAAGCAGCCTGGGTCCTGCTGGCATTTCTGGGATTTGGAGCTAACTCAGCCATCTGGGAGAGGCTGTTGGTGCTCCCACTGCCAGGCTGGGCCTGTACTTCTCAAATGCTTCTGATCATCTTTAGTTCTCTGATGTGGAGGGTCTGAAAGGCCTGAGTGTCCAGTGCCGTGCCCAGACCTATGTGCCCCAACTCTGTAAGTGAAGGGTCAGGTAGCTAACAGATCTTCTAAACAGGAAGCTTTCCTTCCTCTTCAGTTTCTACAAACCCCACAGGAGTCTGAGCTGTCCTGGGTTACTTCCATAGGACAGTTAGCGGGACCTCAGTGTCATAGACATGGTCTGTCATTTGATACATGATGCAAGCTCCCCCCTCACCTAAGTTAGCAATGCAGTACATCTCCGTCTTTATGTGCATGTATGTTTTGAAAGAAAAAAGAAAATGAAAGCTCTTGTAGCTAGGTAGAAAAAAAAACCAAAACAGCAAAAAACCAAAAGCAGTTGTCCCCTTCCCCCAAGCATTGTCCCTTAAATGTGTATGCAGTCAATGCAAAATTGATGCCTCCCTAGCTCAGAAGACATAGTGAACCAATTAAAAATTTAATATGTCTATGCTCATCATTTGGGGGCGGGGCAGGGGGCTTGTGTGTGTGTGTGTGCGCCTGCGCGCATTCTCTGTGATAGGGAATTGATGCACTTTCACAACTCTGCTGGTGGGAACTAGGCTTTCGAGAACGTGTTAGAGGCATTGCCTTGGCTTTGTAAGTTAGTTCCCCCAGTGGCTCTGTTAGCTGTGTACTATTGGGCCCATTTCTGAGGTTAGGTAACAGAAGCTGTAAGAGACTGAAAGTCTCTCAATCAGCTTGGAATGAGTGGTCAGTATATACCGTGCTCCCAGCTTTGACCTAACAAGCTTCTTTCTTAATTTCTCTACAGAAAGGGACCTTTGCTGAAGCATCAGTAACCACAGAACATGTGCTCGAGGTGCACAAGTTGATGAGTTGATGATTGCATGTGATGAAGAGACTAAGTAGAGGTAACAGAAGTTCCACTGCACGGGTCCATCTTGAGCTGTACCCTCTGCACACCACATGTACACCACAGGAAGATTAACTTGCTTGTGTTTTTATCAATAGGCACACAGTACTGTACATTAGAGACCCTGGATTTCCTTATCATGTGGCTGAAAGTTTGTGTCCTATGCCCAATCCCTTCTTGTTCCCTCCCCTGAAAATTCCATCTGGAAACAACTGGATCCCTTCTACAATCCCCTCACCTCCTAACCTCCTCCTCTCTAGACCACGTCTAGAATCCTCAAAGCTTATAGCTCCAAGCTTGCTTCCTGGAATGCTGTAGACACTGCAGACAAGCTCTGTTGACTGAAAAGACAGAGATGGGACATCTCTGTTGAAAGTGGTTTGTCTTATAAATGGCACTTTTAAACGGTATGGGTAACTCTCATGTGTTCTTTTTCTGCGTATAAATTTTACAATATATAATCAGCTGTGAATCACTCATTTAAAAGTCTGAGAGGATGGAGGGATGCATGTGGAATCGCTTCAAAAGTGAAAGCGTAAGGAGGAGTTACAATTATCGTGCGGGTGCCAGTGAGTCACCTGAAAGGCCACCACTGAGAGCTGTTCAGAGTATGAGAACCACTGAACACATTAGGATACTGCAGAGAGCTGGGGATTAGGGGTTGTACAGGGGGAGAGAGTGGTGAAGTAAAAACGCATGGTTTCTTTAGAAAGTCAGTTGTGGCCCTTTCCTGTTCAGCGCGTGCGGTTGAGGCGGGAATCGTGGCAGCTGGTCTCTTGTTTTCATCGCAGACACTTCTACTGCAAAGATGGTCAATGTACCTAAAGCCCGAAGGACTTTCTGTAAGAAATGTGGCAAGCATCAGCCACACAAAGTGACCCAGTATAAGAAGGGCAAGGATTCCCTGTATGCCCAAGGAAAGCGGCCCTACGATCGAAAGCAGAGTGGCTACGGTGGGCAGACAAAGCCAATTTCTTGAAAGAAGGCCAAAACCACAAAGATTGTGCTCAGGCTTGAGTGTGTTGAGCCCAACTGTAGATCCAAGAGGATGCTGGCCATTAAGAGATGCAAGCATTTTGAACTGGGAGGCGACAAGAAGAGAAAGGGCCAAGCGATCCAGTTCTAAAACTTGTGTTCTCTGAGCGAAAAATAGTGAAGCAGTAGAAAAATGACCTGCTAGAGAATAAAGTTATTGATGACAAAAAAAAAAAAAAAAAAAAAAAGAAAAGAAAAAAAAAAGTTGTGTCGGTTGGTGGGGAAAAAGTGTGAAGGAGTGTTTTCCTGAAACAGACACAGGTAAAAGGATGTTTTGCTGAAGCAGACACATAAAAAGAACATGTTTTGCTGAAGCAGACAAAGGTAAAAAGACATTTTGCTAAAACAAACATATAAAAAGACACATGATACTAAGAAGGACCCAACAGACACTAGACAATGCTAGAGGGTATTGATACATCTTGCCATTCCTTAATGGTCATTGTTTGTCATGACTTCATAAAAGAAATGCACCAAAACCCTTCTGGTGGTGTCCTGGCGGCTTCTTGCTGCTTCTGCGGGCTGATTGAAAGAGTGCTGTCAACTGATACAGACTCATGTGGTGTTTTGCTGAAGCAAGACTGTGAAAGAACAGGTGATGTTTGGAGGGAGGATAAATAGGACTGGACAGACAGTGACGGAGGCTTACACGGCTAGCTTTACAATGCCTCATTAGTCCCACATATTTGTCTTCAAAGGTGTCAGTTTTTAGTCCTAACGATGGTACAGCTCATGAGTGAAGAACATCTTCGAATGAGATTAATATATGAATTGGAAATTCTATTGGTAGAACAATTTGATTATCTACTTCTAGGAGGCGAAGCTCTCCTGGTTTTAAGTCGTTTGTTGGGATTATGTATGAATTGAAGCATAGGTCTTCATAGTCAGTATATTCATAGCTTCAGTATCATTGGTGACCTATAGTTTTTACTGTTAGTATGGGGTTATTAATTTCGTCGATTATGTATAGAATTCATAAGGATGATAAAGCAATCAAAATGAGGATTACAGCTGGTAAGATGGTTCAAATAGTTTCTACTTCTTGGGCGTCTATCGTGCTTGTATGAGTTAGTTTTGTTGTTAATGTAAGTGAGACAATGTAAAGTACTGGAGAGCTGATGAGAAACACAGTTATCAGTGTGGTCATGAAGGTTTGTTCATTCTTATGATAGGTGATGTAGCATCTGCAAACCTAATTGGAATGGGTAGCCCATATAAGATATATATAGGTTTTAATCTATAATTTAACTTTGACAAAGTTATGTAATTATTTTACTAATATCTTATTGAGAAAGACATAGAGGCTATGAGATTGGCTTGAAACCAGTTTTAGGGGGTTCGAATCCTTCCTTTCTTATTTAACTTTTACGTAGGAAGGTTCTTCAAATGTGTGGTAAGGTGGTGGGCATCCGTGGAGTCATTCTAGGTCTGTTGAGGAGTAAGAGACTGATAGACCTTCTCGATGGAGGCAAATGCTTCTCGGATTATGAAAATCATTACTAATACGGCTGTTAATGAGATAAAGGATCCTATAGAGGAGACGGTACTTCATGTAGTGTAGGTGTCTGGGTAATCTGAATAACGTTGAGGTATTCCTGCTCGGCCTAGGAAGTGTTGAGGAAAGAATGTTCAGTTTACTCCTACAAATATGATAGCGAAGTGGGCTTTTGCTCATGTGTCATCTAGAGTATAACCTGAAAACAGTGGGAATCAATGAACGAACCCAGCTAGAATGGCGAATACTGCTCCTATAGATAAGACATAGTGGAAGTGGGCTGCTACATAATATGTATCATAAAGTACAATATCAAGTGAGGAGTTTGATAATACAATTCCAGTTAAGCCTCCAACTGTAAATAGGAAAATAAAACCTAAGGCCCATAGCATCGCTGGTGATCATTTGATATTTCTGCCGTGCAATGTTGCAAGTCAGCTAAATACTTTTACACCAGTAGGGATTGCGATAATTATAGTGGCTGATGTAAAGTATGCTCGTGTGTCTACGTCTAGGTCAACTGTGAATATGTGATGAGCTCATACAATGAATCCTAAGAAACCGATAGATATTATTAGCTCATACCATTCCTATACACCCGAATGGTTCTTTTTTTCCTGAGTAATAAGTTACTACATGGGAAATGATTCCAAATCCTGGGAGGATTAAGATATAAACTTCTGGGTGACCAAAAAAAAAAAAAAAATCAGAATAAATGTTGACAGAGAATAGGATCTCCTCCTCCTGTAGGATCGAAGAAAGTTGTGTTAAGATTTCGATCTGTTAGTAGTATTGTAATTCCTGCGGCTAGAACTGGAAGTGATAGAAGTAGAACAGCTGTGATTAACACGGGTCAGACAAATAATGGTGTTTGGTATTGAGTTATTGCTGGTGGTTTTATATTAATAATAGTAGTAATAAAATTGATAGCTCCTAGAATAGATGAGACACCAGCTAAATGTAGAGAGAAAATTGTTAAATCTACTGATACTCCAGCATGTGCTAAGTTACCAGCTAAAGGTGGCTACACAGCTCATCTGGTTCCTGCGCCTGCTTCTACTATTGATGACGCTGGGAGGAGTAGGAATGACGGTGGGAGGAGTCAGAAGCTTATGCTGTTTATTCGTGGGAACGCTATGTCAGTGGCTCCAATTATTAGTGGTACGAGTCAATTTCCGAAACCACGAATTGGTGGTTATTGGTATTACTATGAAGAAAATTATAACAATTGCGTGGGCAGTAACGATTATATTGTAGATTTGGTCGTCGCCTAGCAGAGGGCCTGGTTGTCCTAATTCAGCTTGAATTAGAATACTAAGTGCTGTTCCAACTATTCCTGCTCAAGCTCCCAATAGTAGGTATAGGGATCCGATATCCTTATGGTTAGTTGAAAATAGTCAACAATTTAGGAACATACGTAAAATGGCTGAGTAAGCATTAGACCGTAAATCTAAATACAGGGGTTTAAATCCTTTTTTTTTTTTTTAACCAAGCCTTGAGGTGTTAGTCATGTTGAATTGCAAATTTGAAGGTGTAGAGAAATGACTCTACTAAGGCTTCTCCCGCCCCCTTTCTGATAGGTGGGAGAAGTAGATTGAAGCCAGAGATAGGGTATTAAGCTGTTAACTAAAATTTCGTAGGTTTAACTCCTGCCAATCTAGGTAAGGTCTTAGCTTAAATTAAAGCAATTGATTTGCATTCAATATATGTAAGATAAAGGTTTACAGTCCTTATCAGAAGTTAAACTGAGTGTTTTCTTAGAGCTCTTGGACTATAATACCCTAAACTTCTATGTAATTAGTTGGAGTGAGAGTGGTAGGTAAGTGTGCTTATAATTGTAAGTAGAGAAAATACAAGATTATATTTTGGATTTATAATGTGTGAAATATTTTGGGGTTATTGTTGGTTGGAAATATTGTTACTGAAGTTGAATAAATAAGACGAGTGTAGAAGCATAAGTTTAGTAGCGCTACAATAGCTATTAATGTTGTTAAGATTAAGCAATTGCTTTTTAAGAGTTCTGTAATGATAGCTCATTTTGGTAAAAATCCTGTTAGAGGTGGTAAGCCTCCTAAGGACAATAGGATTAGGGAAATTACTGTTATAATCGCTGGTGTTTTATTTCATAGGAGTGATACTGAGTTAATGGTTGTGGAAGAGCTAATTATTAGTACAATGAATATTGGAATGGTGAGAATAATATAAATGATTAGCTTGACTAATGTGATTGTTGGGTTGTAGGGGAGAATGGCGGTTATTCATCCTTTATGTGCAAATTATGTGCTATGATTTTTCGAGTTTGTGTTTGGTTTAGTCCACCTCATGCTCCTATGAAGATTGATGAGATTGCTAAAATGAAAATGATAGTTGGATTTAATAATTGATAACTTTGTATAAGAAATTTGAGAGAGGGGCATGACAGAGAACTTCTCCTGGCATCTCTGCTGGTCCTGGGTTCTCCTAATGACTCATGAGGATTTGGCAGAGGCCTGGCTGTTTCTACTGGGTCATGTTTATCATCCTGATACTACTGGACTGGACTACTGGTAACACAGATTAGATCTGCTCGAAGGACAATTTCTAAACAGGTCCACTTCCCCCATATCCTAATAACCTTTCTTTTTCACTGCACCTGGTGGGTGATGGGATAAAAGAGAGGTTAAAACATTTTAAAACCCTTATTAAAAATATTTTTTAAAAAGTTAAGCCAACAGAGTGGTTTTAACATCCGGCTAGCTCTGTAGCCTCAGTGTTCTTGGTTTCCCTACTTCAGCGACTCCACTCATTCCTCAGCAGACACCTCTTCTCATTGAAACTCTTCCTGCACAGGCAGGGGCCTCCTCATCCCCCCCCCATAGCACCTGCCATTGGGCTCTTATGAAATCCATCACTTGGGCTTTCCTTCTGGTATCATTTTATCAAAGGCCAACTCTTCCTTTGTGCAGGTGTGGTACTCAGTCAGATGCCTCCCTGGCCTTTCCTCCTCCCACTATTCCTCTTCTCTGGCCTAAACAACCCCCTGCCTTCTTTGAATGGCTCCCCTCAGCATATTTTAAAAGGCCCTGGTGATTGAGTTAGAGACAGATGTTGATGTATATCAACTGGTAGGTACAGAGATGTAAGGTTAGAGCGTCCTTGTTCATGAACTGGAAAGCTCGGTCCTTACAGTGGGGTGATCAGACTATTCACTGGGTACAGAGGGCTGGGCAGAGTGGGGTGTTGCTATCTTCAGGGGGACATACTCTCACAATGTTCTCTCTTTACCTTATTGATCATCCAGTTCTCTGTCTACTTCTCTGATGCTTTTCACACACCACAAACAATGCTTAAAACAGGTCTTTTCTGCATTTCCCATCTCAATAGCCCTCCATCTCTTTCCTTCACAGCAGTTGCAAACTTTCTGTCTATCACACTGAGATTCCTCTTTCCAGATCCACAAGGACCTTAGCATTCCAAAGCCAGTGGTTAGCTTTCTCTTCTTATTTTAGCAAAGCTCTTATTAAACACTGGAGGCGTGCAGTCAGGAAATGTGTGGGATGCCCTCTTCAGTCAGCCCGGAATGGTGGGAACAGGTGTTACTTCCTGACTTAGGCACTGCGATGGTTAGCTTTTAACTACCAACTTGCCGCAGCCTAGAATCTCCTCAGAAGACAGCTTCAGACAAGGATTTGTCTAGATCAGGTTGCCCTGTAGGGGATTGATTTATTTGATTGTCAATGGACCCAGCCCACTGTGGGTAGCATGATTCCCTAGGCCCCTAAAGAGTTTAAGAGTGAAGAAAGCTAGCTGAGAGACTCCAATCAGGCAGCATGGGTACAATAGTTTCTTTTTGCTTCTTGACTATGAATGTGGTATGACCAGCTGGCATAAACTCCTGCCACAATGACTTCCCTGTATATATGCACTGACCATTCATAACCCTTCCCTCCCCTAAGGTACTTTTGGTAAGGATATTTGATCACAACATCTGCAGTATAAGCATAAACATACCATATAGCTCCCATATGAGTCTCACGCCCTCTTACTCTAATGAGGTAAGATGACGGTAGTGATTCCTGTACAACCTCCATCAACCTGTGTGGCTAGAATGATGGCAGTTGTCCTACCTTCCCAGACCCATATTGTTACCCAATGTGAATGAAGATGCATGTTGCTATAAGTCACTGAGATATGGTCTTGATTTATGGTGAGAGAATAACTTAGTTTATCTAGATTAATGTGCATCAGTTGACCCAACTGACCACCTCTCACCTGCCTGAAGCACTTCCTGCTCCAGTCTACTGTGGCACTACCTTTCTGATGCCCATCCCCCAGGACTCCCTGACACCTTCCTGGCTTCTTTTTTGAGTGTTCAGAGATTGTAGGATTCCTCCCTAGACACATTTATCTTTCAACAGACAATCCCATTTGTACCTCCTCAATAGAGAGCAGGAAGTTACCCTCCCCCGGATTTCTGACAAGTTCACTGGAAGGTGTGTGAGGATTTTCTCTCACTCTACTGCCCTGCAGAGTTCAGAAAGGAGTGCGGTTTATGCAACATGCAGGAGGGAAGATGTCAGACCCCAGAGGATTTGGCTTCCTGCTGAGGTGAAACCATGGCCAAGACATTGATTAATTTGTTTTTAATTATTAATCTATAAATGGCCCATTGTAGAAGAGTTGGACAATACAGAATGGTATAAAGAAGCTGGAAAAAACCCCAGCAAAACCCAGCACTACTTACTTAGTGGCTGCATTTTTCTTTCCTGTTCATGCTGTACTCTGTTTTATTACATTGTCAAGATGGTAACACCAGCTCCCTAGCTTGCTGATGTCACTTAACATTGTCTAATCACCCCTTTCTATAGTTCTTAAAGATCAAGATCTTTAAGAATATTACTTTTTATAGCTATGTAATACATCCTTCTTAGAGTCTATTCCCTTACATCAGACATTTGTATTGGGTCATACACATGGTTTATAAGTATCGCTGTAAGTATTCTTTTGCTACAGGACCACTCTTCATAGCTAATCAATTGTTTCAACAAGTACAGTGCCACTGTGCAGGGCTCACTGTTTGTGGGGTTGGGAGGATAGTGGTGAATCAAAGCTGATCTCCTGCAGAGACTGGGCATTCCAGATTAATGTGCATCAGTTGACCCAACTGACCACCTCCCACCTGTCTGAAGCACTTCCTGCCCCAGTCTACTGTGGCACTACCTTTCTGATGCCCGTCCCAGCAGCCCCTAGGACCTTCCTGCAGCAAGGAGAGACACCGGACAGCAGGAGAGGGTGTGCAAGAAAGACAAAAACATGGAGGGAGGCTGTGCTACTGGGCGGAGTCAGAGGGTTGTTCCTCCAAGGTGGCTTCTCTGCAGAAACATTTTGTTGTTTTCGTAAGTCAGCTTCCTGGAGGGAGTTCAGCACTGAATTTCATCTCGCTTTCTAGGAAGCCATGTGACCCTGAAGGCATCTATGCAGGAAGAGCCACTAGAAACCTGTATCCTAGAAACCGGGATCTTGAGCTTGACTCCTCTAGTCCCTGACTTACATACAGGAAGTAGGTAGCCTGCAAATGTGTCTGTGTGATTGTGGAAATGTGTGGTGTGTGTGTGTGTGTGTGTGTGTGTGTGTGTGTGTGTATGCCCGTGTGCATTGGTATGGTGGAGCAGGATAGAGGGGTGTCTGTGGGAATGGAAAACTGGAGCCCAGGAGCGAGCACAAGTCTCTGAAAGATTAGATGCAGGGGGCATGGAACAGAACTCAAAGGGTACTGGACAGGGTTGTGTGAATCTTCCCGTGTCTGATGTTTACAGATGGTCAATGACATATGTACCTGTGCGTGATGGGAGGACATGGAGGGGGGCAGGAGGAAGGGCCTGAGGTGACTGTTCACAGGGGGCTCAGGGTTTGTGAATCAGAGGCTAAGGGGAAAGCCCCTGCAATCCAGGATCTGGCAGAGCTTCTGTGATTTCTTCACTCACTGGGTTTGTGTGTGTATGAAAATTCATAGCTGCATTAAGGAAGCATCCTAAGTATCCATCAGCAGAAGAATGAACAAAGAAAGCAGTTTGAGTCTGGAGAGATGGCTCAGTCATTAAGAGGACTGACTGCTGCTCTTCCAGAGGTCCTGAGTTCAATTTCCAACAACCACGTGGTGGCTCACAACCAAATGTAGTGGGATCCGATGCCCTCTTCTGGGGTGTCTGAAGAGAGTTATAGTGTACTCACGTGCATAAAATGAATAAATAAATAAATCTTTAAAAAAGAAAGTGGGGTTTATATACACATAAGGGAATTTTTCCGGCCTTAAAGAAAAACAAAGGTGTGTTATTTGTGGGAAAATGAATGCAGGACTAGAGATGATCACAGGAAGCGAATTCGGCCATGCTCATATAGGGTTCCTATATTTTATATAGGTCTATAAAATTGGGTTGGTATATATCATGAAAGTAGGACCAAGGAGAACAGAGGTGACTGGGCAGGAGAGGCGGGGAGAAGGGAGAGGGTTGGAGCCTGTTGTGAGTGTGCCCATGGGCAAAGGAGCCTTGGATGCTAATGTCCTTACAGAACACCAGCCGTGCGAAAAGGATATATACGTGCTCCTGAAGAAAAAGAAGAGGAGGAAGGAAAAAGAGGAAGGAAGGGAGGGAGGGAGGGAGAGGGGGAAAAATCCTCTTTTCTTCAAGCCAAGAGCAGGACTGGGTTGTGGAAGACATTGCCAAGTGCATGGGGCCCTCATCTCCCCTCTGTGCCATGTGCAGGAAGAGGAAGAAAAGATGGGAGTTAAGTGACCTAATGAAGAAGCATCTTGAGTTGAGCCAGATCAGCGTCTTCTGTAGTAGAAAATGTTCACTGGCTAAGGTTCTGGGCTGGTATAGCTGGGAGCTGGTGTGGCCCATTAGAAGGATTGCCCCCTGTGCCTGGTCCGGAAGCTGCCTCCCACTTCACTGGGCTCTCTAATGAGCTCTGGGGGAGCACTGGGCTATAATTGCTCTCAGGGTATGAGGGACTCAGAGGGAGCAGACCAAAAGCTCCTCTGGCTAGACTTCCTCCTGTTAATAGACAACCAGTCTTTGAACTCATAATTATGAGTCATGGGGCTTCTAGCCTGGTTGCAAAAGTGACTCATTTTAACTCAATTGTGTTTGTCCTGTTACCAAATCAACTATTCCATGTTAAAGGGGGGGGGTGGGATTGAAAAAAAGGAACATTTTTATTAAAAAGAGCAGGGTGATTAGGAAGAGCACAGCCTGTGCTATGCTTTCCAGACGTGTGGAGCAAAGTCAAAGCTCAGCCCTGTGGCAGCAAAGTAACAAAATCCATCTCAGAATGGATGGGAGCTCGCTCTCCACAGCCAAGGCAGGAGATTACTGCGATGTATGATTCTCAGATGTTCTCCCCTCCCCTGCCCTCATCCCGTGCACTTGGATCCATTGGAATTGAGGCAGTAAGACATAACTTTCATTGGTTTGGTGTGACTCACAACTTGGTTAAAGAGTCAGAGATAGGAGATACCACTGAGTTTGCCTGGGGCTAATTACTCAGACAGATGGAGCGACAGACCCAGCAATCATGTGAATTAGTGTGATCTGGTGACAGGGGTCTGTGCAGGAAGGAGAATGATAAAGCCTGCTGTCAGCCAGCCTGCTCCTGGGGGCACATGCTACATCAATAGTCTTTGCCTACGGAAACAATGGCTGGGGCCATTACTCCCTGTCAGTTGTGAATTATCTGAAAAGATGATTCTTAGTCTTTTGATGCCTCCCGTGTAATTAACACTGTCCAGGGCCACAATAAAGAGAAACAGACCCAGAGCAGATACCAGGCTACACAGTAGATCTTTTATGAAAGCATAGTATGAGGTTTCCGATTAACCCTTTTAATTGCCTGTCTGTCTATCTGCAGCACTGAAGAGGACCCCCACAAGCTATGAAGAAACTTGGCTCTGTGTGAAATGGTCTGCTTTTCAAATTTGATATCCTTTCAAATGGCTTTCCACTGAAAGCTGTTTGTCTTGTTTCTTAAAACCATGATTTCTGGACATTTTCACAGAAAGAATGGTTACCAGAAAGTGTGTGAGTGTGCATGCGTGTGTGTATGTGGGTGTATGTGGGTGTGCCTGTGCATGTGTGCCTGTGTGTGTGAGTGTGCCTGTGTGTGTGCCTGCGCACGTGTGTATGTGAGTGTGCCTGTGCCCATGTGTATGTGAGTGTGCCTGTGTGTGCCTGTGTGTGTGTATGAGTGTGCACATGTGTATGTGAGTGTGCCTGTGTATGTGTGCCTGTGTGTGTGTGTGAGTGAGCCTGTGCCTGTGCATGTGCCCCTGTGCATGTGTGCCTGTGCATGTGTGAGAGTGAGTGGGCCTGTGCCTGTGTTTGTGTGTGAGTGGTG